>OMNO01079604.1:6863-18735 GCA_900303215.1 Trachyrincus scabrus | reverse complement strand
AGTTTAAATAGTTTTATACTTAAATAGTATATACAGTTAGTTATTAGGTATATACAGTTAGTTATTAGGTGTTAGTTATTCAAATAAGTATGATAGATAATAGGAGTTGTGCAGCTAATGCTGTACACCTAATAAAGAATGAAGGCGATGGAAGGGCACAGTGTATCACCCTGTTCTGTCAGTTGAAGGGCTTCTTCCATCATGTACTAGTGTCCCGTAGTGAGAGATCTCCGGTCATCTGCAGGTCCTAGCTCGGGGGTCAGAGGCACCTTGGAGTGTCCCCCTGCTGATAGTCAGATCCTGTTATTAGATAGGCTGCTGTCTGACAAAAGCACAGGGGCAACTCACTGTAAAAATAACACTTTTGGTTGCATTCATACATTAATCGTAAATAATTAATAGGCTATCCTCAGCTAATTACCAACACAAATAATTCTAACTAACATTTGACAAATAAAAAGCTTAAAAAAGCAGATGGCTAACCTTTGATTTGAACGTCTTTCACTATTTTTCATTTTTCTTTAAACCTTTATTTCACTTTCACTGACCCTTTTCCACCCCTTATATTTTATAGATGATGATCATCAGCAAACCAGAATGCGGCACAATTTATTTCATTATCTCAAACATTGGCAATGGCGCCACCTTCTGGTTATTAGTTCAGTATTAGTTGGTTACAATTGACTGCAGGACGCAAGCTCATTTCTCACACCTACCTCTCTAATACTGAGGCTATAGGACACAAATTAAATGTATTTGTATACCTACCATTTCCATGTCATTACCACCTTCTTATAAGGATTAGGGTTCAACTAAATAAGTAAGCGTAGGCCCTAATAGAAAAAGATCCAAAATAATGTTTCTGTGTTCCCTTTCCTGGGGTCAAATGACCCCGGGTATAGGGTACCAGTTAGACAGTAAGGGCAGGATAGAGTAGGAGTAGTAGATGGGCATTAATGAGAGTGCTATATTTCTAGCAATCAGCAACTAGATGGGTAGTCTGAGTGTGGTAGACTTCTGTTGTCCAAAAGGTTAAAACAAGTCACAAGTTTTCCAAGTTCGTTAGCATACCTGGTTGCTAAGAACAACAGAATAGTATTGTGACATGCAACACATCAAGTCTACCACCAAGTGTTTCAGATGTTTGAGAAGGAGAAATACATTTTCACTTTTTTTCATTGGAGACTGATAACTTAAAGGGTAACTTTGCTGCTTTTCAACCGGCTTTGTATAATTTCAATGTGGGTAGTATATGCAAATGAACAACCTTATCTCTATCTGCATTAGGGATATAGTAAAATGCCTGCAGTGGTTGCAGGCTATTTCCTATATCCCTAATGCGGATAGATAGAGATAAGGTTGAAAATAGACAGTTATCCTTTAAGTTAACCAACGACTAATAATGAAGCTGGCCGTGTCCTTTAATATTCCCCAATAACTTAAAATCAGCATCAAAAACATATTAGATGTGAATTTTCTTATTGAGGCCGTTTTTAGTTTAAAATGTACAGATTGTTTTGTTCTTTCAACAGAGCGGCATTTTCATAAATTCAGTGATTGACTCAAGGCATTCTTAATGACCATATTCATAGGTATTTGGCATAGTTCATTAAAGTAGTTCATTTCTAAATACGTTTCTACAAAAACACTACATTTCTCAATATATAATATTTTAATATACATGTTGTTCATGCAATGCATGCAGAACATGGTGCAGCCATCAGGTTTATTGTATAGGTAAAAAACAACAATATGTCTATATGAGGATAACTCACTGCCAGGGCAATCCAGTTATCGCCGTGGTTTTGTTCACTTTAACTGCTGACCTCTCTCCCTTCATCTCAAAAGCATTTGCTTTGGGGTACACAATGCATTTAAAGTATGCGACTGGAACAATTTTCTACTTCGATTGTTGAACCCCAACACACCTGCAGTTGGTCAACAAACCACAGAATGATCACCACGACTTGTGTCATTAAACAAAAAGCCCACACATCGCAGTGACTATTTTGTACCCTCTCTAAATCACCATCGACAGCAGTTCGACAGCCTACATGACATACATGACACATTTGTATTGTATTTATATCGGGGGCTTTAGTCTTGCTGACATTTAAAATTAGGTGGCTATCCTCACACCACCCAACAAAGCTGTCCGCCTCCTGTTGCTAGGCAGCAAGTACGGCCTTCAACCATTTTCCACCACCATGAGGAGTCGTCAGAAAACAGATAAGTACCTCCATTTAAAAGTGTAAATGTACAGAAGTATCTCAACTGTGCTTCTTCAAGTGTCTCTCTCTAGTCCTCTAATGTTGAACTGCATTAATAAAAGCAGGTAAGTTGGGGCCGACTAAGAGGAGCCCTGTTCATGGAGCAGGGTGGAGTAGCTCAACGGGAGGTCCAGTCCGACTAGTGGCCCCACCACACTCAGCCACGTCACCACGTAGTTCACTTTCCTGCAAGGACAATACCAACCACACCAAGTTAGAAATGAATGTCACATGTGTGGGGATGCACACACACACAGATCATTGCCCTTGGCTCACATATGAATGCAATACCTGTGCTCCGCCTCAGCTGCTTGAATAACAGGCCACATGAACTCTTCGGTTTTACAAGGGTGCAGGACAAAGAAGGGCTGGCCAAGCATTGGGTGCTCCTTGCATTGAGGGGGTAGGAGAATCATCAGATACATTTTTAAACCAATAAATACCTTTTATGAATAAACAGAAGAACCAGCACATTAGTAGTGGCATCTGGTATAAACACAACAAACAATAGAGTTTAAACTAGCATTTGGATTTGTTTGTCTAATAATCAGCATTATGTAGGCTAATAATTGCGATGAACAGCCATTCCAAAAAAATAAATGTCACATTTGGTACATTATGTGATTATACTTTGAAATAATGTTACCATTCTTTAGTATATGCAAGAGTTGGCATAACATAATTTGATTAGCCCCAAACAGGAAATTCATACATGCTAAAAAATACAATGAGCCAAAGAGATGTTTACACGCATTGAGAGCACTGGCGTGAGCTCCGTGGGTTGAAACAATAACAATCAAACTATTTTTGGTTATAATCATAAATAAACCTTAGTTATAAACAATGGGAGCGGCGTGAGCGGATATAATAGATTGCACATAGATTGTCCAAATTAAAAGTTCTGAAAAGCGCAAGCTCGAGCAGGCTGCAGTTAACTTATCGACCAAAGGGGACAGTAATGAGAAGGAATTTCTGATTCTGACAGAGTACCTTCAATATGGCGAGAAATCAGTAATTTAGTAAGAATTGTCCAGAATGCACTTCGGCTTCGCGGGCTTGGGGCGTGGCCATGATCTCCATACAGCTGCCGAGGCATGGCCTCGTTCGAAGAGGAAACGGCCTGGTTGTCACTGTTAACCCGGCCAATTTGGTCTGTTCTGGCAGCAGGGAGCCCAGATATAGCTGATGGTTTCGACATGCGGTTCTGGACCAGTCAGGCAGCGATTCATTGGATATCCCTTTTTTTCTTTGAGCATAAACTTGCTCAGCCTCAGTGATAGCCGCATACCGAAATGTTCACCAAAGTATTGGCTATAGCTCTGTGAAAGGTTTATTTTTTCCGGTTTGGTTTTTCCCCAGAAGCGAGGGGTACACGATCGAAATCCAGCACTGAAAAACTGCCATTGAGTGTTCTAGAATGCACCACTGGCTAAACCAAAGTTAGCTGCGGCGAGCTCAGTCGGGAATAACGTTTGTGTTGCCAGGCTAGCTCTCCCAGCTGAGTCACCAGCTCTCTAATCCCGCGGCCGTTGTCACCAAGGGACGGTCGAAATGTTATCGCCCGTGGGGCATATTGTATCATAGCATACTGCCAAATGTCAAGCTAGCTTTCACAATTAATAATAAAGCCTGTTATACATACCGTTACAATACATTGGATTAATTTATTACTTTTATAAATGTACAATTTACATAATGTTGCCTCCTGATGTTGAGAGGGGGTAGCGAATGTCATTCTGGGTAACGTAGGAAAATAGCACACTGGAGCAGATCATGGGAAGCCTGACACGACAGCCAGTGACAAATTGCAAATAATGATAAAGTACACATATCGGAAAAATAGGACCTGGGGTGCGTTGTACCAATAGCCGTTTTATAACAATGTCAAAGTGTTTTAGGCTGTATTACTACTTGAAATGGTTTTTAGGTAGGCTAATGGGGCTATTCCTTGGTTGGCATCATACTTTGGGAAGATGGAAATTATTGTTTCCATATGGTTCTATCTAGTTTGTTTGTATTCTGCATGACAGGTGTCCATAACAAGTTGTGTTTTTGGTTGAATTCTAATAGATGCATTACTACTCATGTAAGAAACCTAAATGGGCTGAATCATTTGAAACATTGTGCAAAAACCTAGCCATATTAATCAGGTTTCTCAGAATACATTTTAGCCTTATGCCAATTGACCACATTTAGGATAAATGTTGGCCTAATTTATGTTTGCCCACTTGAGTATGAATTCCAATTAAGATTCAAATAGGAGCTGTAGTACTTGTAATTCAGGGATAGTGTGATTGCCCCACACAAACAAACAAACAAACACACACACACACACATACACACACACACACACACACACACACACACACACACAGGAAGCATGGCTGATGCAATGTGATCCAAAAACCCTACCAATAAAATGCCCCTTCAGCTGTTGAGATCCAAGGTTCCATTAGTTTTTCTTATTTTTTATAAACAGGCATCTATGAGTACAGGCACACTTATTGTTTGACTTCTGACAGGACCATTTTTTTCCCCCTGCTCTCCCATTTTCCTTTCTAGTCTATAATCTCATGAACTCGCATCCTGGCAATATGTTTCTCTTTCTCGCTCTGACATACACAAAACTAACTAACCTGGAAACAATAACATAAACTGTTGTTTGGTGGGATTTATGATGGCACAAGAAAATACATTTTACCTATGCAGGGTTTTTCCTGTCTCAAAGTCAGGCGTATGTGGTTTCAAGATTCAAGATGACTTTATTTATCCCGAGGGAAATTAAGGTGACCTATGCCCTACGTTTTATAGATGTATTTTATAAACCAACCAGACAAAATACGCTAGTAGCTGTGTCACCTTGGTAGTTATTTTGTGAAAATGTTTAGACAACCTCACAAAGTAGATCAAACATTTTAATATATTCATATTTCAACACGTTTTAACATGAATTACAGTGAGCAAGTGGCATGAACTAGCTTCATATAGGATGGAGGTTATTAAAACCATACACTCTACAGTTATAGGTACACTAAGAAAAAACCTCAAGTGTCACCTAGAATCAGTCGCACCCTCCCCTCCCATTTATCTCGTCCTGTCACTCATGCTTCCTAGCCCAATACGCCCACTAAACTTCTTTCACTGTGAGCATCCTGAAGCTGATACAATCCAAGTGGAAATGATTCATCAGTCATTATTTGCACCATGTTCAGTGAAGAGGTGGCTAATTTGTTTGAAATCTGTGCTTTGATGAAGTTTGTACTTTGTTATCATAGCCATTCTTGGCACACCTTTGTACAAATGATTTTGTCCAAATCCCCAGGTGTCTCAATATTTTCTAGGGGTGGGTATTGGCAGGAAAATGGTGATACGATACACATCACGATACAAGGGTCACGACTCAATATACTGTAATATATTGCAATTTTTTCATAATGTGATTTATTGCAATATTTTTTAGGTTCAATTGATTTTTAAAAAGTGTATTGTAAAAAAACCATCTCAATGCTCAAGGTAACAGATTGTACAATTTTGCAATATCTTCAGTATCTATCAGTGTTTATCCAATTCAAAGCATAGTAACATTCTCCATCTTTGAACAATAGAAAATACAGTACTTGCTTCTTTTTACAAATTCTCCATTCAGGTATGAAACAAACCCTGAAACATTGTAAAAGTACTGCTCAGTAAAAGTTTAACAAATACGTAATTATTTTCTTAATTCTTTTCTGTGTTCATATGGAGCGCAGGGGCTCATATGGGGCTAGGTGTAACATTAGCTATTTCAGGATGGTGCCGAGTCAAATGCGCTATTTCATTTTGACACGGCACAGTTTGCAAACGGCATACTCCATGTAAAGCTCCCGGGTAGAACCTGGTTTATTTATGAAGCCAAAATGGGTCCATACATCTGATTTTAATGCCGCGGGGCTGGTTTAATCTCCAGTTCAGTCATGATTATCGAATGACACAGCGAACAAACGGCCATTTGATATCGGCCCGATTAATCAGCTGACCGATCAATCGGTCGACCACTACTCCATGCAGCACGGAAGTTTGTAAATAGGTTTATGGCGATGTTTATTTATGCAGTATTGCCGTTAATAAACTACCATTTTCAGAGGTTACTGATGTAGTATTAGCGAAACCGAACCACAGCAGGCTCACGAAGATTACGGTCTGGCAGCTACAGAAGACATTACAGACCAGTCCATGATACGATACAAACCCACCGGCTGATGTGGAAGCGGGACCTGGCACAATCTCCGTTATCAACTGTTACAGACCATGGATATATTATAATAATGCGGACAGGATTGAAGAATGTGTTTTAACGCACAAGAGTTTCAACGCCATGTTGGACTCTCTTTTTTCTGGAGGCTTTCTTTATGATACGTGCAGTGATATGGCAGACAACTAACATGATAAATATAAATGTATGGCAAATAAAATGTATTGATACAAAGCTTGTAGTTTTTTTAATTACTTTATTATTATTGAAATGCAAATACGGACATGCATATACTTTTATGTCGTATGTTGGGCTCCATTACAGCTAACCACTGTTACAACGCTCAATAGTTACATGTGAAATGTGATGGCAGCCGCTTTAGCAGTCGAGAAATATAAAATACGAAACTCTAGACAAAAGTAGCCGCGCTTGTATCTGCCTCTCGGAATGCTCTCTCGCCCGGATGTAAACAAGTTCCTGTAAGTTCCCTTTCCCGTGATGCATTGCCCGCTTGCCGATAATGCATGCATTATCTGCAAGTTCTGTGTAGTCACCGTTAAAGTCTACATAACTGTTTAGCTAGTTTAGCTTAAAAACAACCAGTTAGAAAATTGTCCTCACGCATCCAGAATCAACAACACCATTGGTATTTAGTTTGGAATTCATTTTGGTTTAGGGCTTGTCAATCAAAAAGGGGCAGGGCAAATTGGTAGGCCAATATCCCCAAATAAAAGCCTTAAAATAACACAATGTGGCAGAAGGGCTGAGTTGTTGAGGGTTAAAAATGAAGTGATCTTTTTGGTAGCAACTGGTCAAACCATTTCAACATGTGAAGGAGAAAAAGGTAGCAGGAGTGCTTCTAGTGTTCCCCCAAACCAGTGGTGCTCTTGGAGCGGAATATAAAAAATTATAACCAATATTTCGACATGTTTGAACATTAAAACCGTTTTAGACAGTGAGGGATAATGTACAATAAGGGATAATGTACAGCGGTCATTATTGCAAAAATAATCCCCAACAAGGTGATGCAGGACTTGAATCACAAAAAAATATATTTTATTGCTTCCGCAAAAAAAATAGTAATACCGATTTTAGGATGCAAAACATTCTGATAGCCGATATTATCTGCTGATATACGTATGTATGTATATCGTATATAGCCTATATATTTATTTAGCTTTTAGCAGAAAAGGAAAACCAAGTTTTAATAAAACTATTGAACACAATTTACATTAATAGAAATGAAATTTAATCTCTGCATTAACAAAATGAAAATGTTCAATATTAAATTAACTCAAATAAATCAGTTTGAACAGATTAAACAATCAACTGAAATAAAAAATGAACTCAAATTAAATAACAGTAACAAAATTTATTTTCTTTTTGAAAAAAAAACAAAAAACAGACACTGTCACTCTGTCCTTCAGTGTCCAATGCAGTTCCAGACCTCTGGCCCACTGCAACTACTGCACACATTTAAATAATGTACAACTATAATGAACAAGCAGACCCCATGCACAACCCACTCCATTGTTTTCCCATGGAGAAAGTGGCGCTGCAATTTCAGGGAGGGGAGGGGCCATGCGCCCAACCTCACGGTGCGTGCTGCGGAGGGGACTCGCTTCGCAGTTGAAATTATTTCAACTTCTATTTCAATTGATTTGCAGTTGTGTGCACCCGCCCGTGCGGGGGCTAAAACGTGCGAGAGTGCGACTACCAGTGCTTCGATGCTACGCGCACGCAAGGGCCGACCCCGTGAGGACACCCCCAACCCGGTTTCGCCTATTTCTGCGTCCGCCTATTTCCATGTCGGACCATGACAGCTCTCCACGCGTATTAGTGTGTGTAATGTTTTTTGTTTGAGGGGTTACACAAGGAAATGTCTACATTGTTGGGAGATAAGGTAGGATATAATAATAATGGCAACAATGACATGTGGTGCTATTTACATGGTTTTGTTTACTAAGCATCACAATCTCTCTTTTCTTCTTTTCTCTTACTTTCTTTCTCTCTAACTCTCATGGATTATGACATATTTGAGTGGATGTGGAGGGATTGTCTGAGACCAGTAGAATCAATGTAGTGTTTGATGCCATCCTTTATCTTTTATCGAGTTTTAGGTACATTCAGTATACACTCAATCTCTCATGGCTTTCAGATTGTTCAGATTATAGGATGCACATTCAGGGTGGAGGCACATGGGGTTCACCAGATGGCTGCCCCAATCAGATTAGTTGAAGAGGATCCACTTTGCCACCCAGGGAAACAAAAGACAGACTAGATCACCACTGGCTTTGTTTTGTTTGTGCAACATTAGGTAACAAATTGTCCAAAAGATATTATACGATGTTACTTGCTTACATTATTTAGTCAGGCTTTTTTCGTTCAGGGATAGATGGGCACAATGACACCAAAATATCAGTTAGCAGTTTCTGAACTGTTGGCTGGTGGCATGCCTGCCCAGACATCTCGATTTTGTTGTAGATCTAGAGCAGTGGGGGGACCAACCCGGGGTCTGGTTGGTCCATATTTTATGCCACTGTTTTCATATTTTACAAATATGAAAACAGTGCGACCATGCGCTCGACAGTGCGACCATTTTACTTGCATATGCGAGTAAAAATTCCCTTGTGTGAATGTGAATTTACATTTAGGAGCACATGTGCGAGTGGAATTAAAATTTTTTCACTGAACAAGGAAATACCCGCCAATATCACACTTCACACATTCCAATAGAAGTTGGGAGGTGTAGTTCATAAATATGTTTAGCCTCATTTAACGAGCAGCGTCGTGAAGCCACATGTCGCTATTGCAGCGCTAGAGACCGGGTGTTCACACTAACGTTATGCCAGGAGTTGGAAGCTGGTGATGCACCGGCTCATCCAAAAACAAAACAGAAACTCTGGGGACTATATTTCACCTGGAGAGAGACTAAATTAATGATAACGCTGTGCTTGTAGTGAGACACAAAATATCAACGCGGGGATTTTTCCACTTGTTACATTGTTATGTTTCCCCCTTTTAAAATAAGTTCCTGTAATGTCCAACACATATGTTCAGATTTTAAGCAGGAATGTCAGGACGTGATGTAAAGCTTATAACATACTTATACACCTTCATTAGCAGCAGCTGCCAATGCATTTCTCCCGGTCCCCTGTGTGTCAGTCCGTGTTAAACCCCGGAACTGGAGCGCACTTCTAACCGGAGTGGCTTAAGCGAAAAACTGGAACGGGTTTCTTCACAGTTACAGTAGGCCTACCGTTGCATACTTTTGCTTTGCTGCAAAGAAGAAAGGGCGCAGAATTCATTCAAATGGATGTCCAGCAAACGGTCCAGGAGACCAAGCTACAAAAACTCCTGGAACACAGATAGGGTTGCGATTTGAGTTTCTGTTTAAAAATCTGTTTGAGAATGATGTTGGGCACTGGTAGAGAGTTATGCTTTATTTTTGTTTACATCTATTGTTCATGTATCACCTAACTAGAAATGGCAGCAGCCAAATATAACTGTTCTTTATTGTAAGAGTTAAATAAACTCTTATTAATCCCTCTATTTTGACGCCTATTTTATTTAGTTGTGCCCCTACTTTTGTGGACTGTGCCCCTTTCAACTGAGGAGCACAGTGCCCGCAGGGGAAAAAGTCAGCGTAGAGCCCTCCATTTGCCGTTTTGAAAACACCATACTGATATGAGCTCCTGAGTTGCTCTATGCATTCACTTGAAAACCTAGTGTACTTTTTGTATTCAAATAAATGAAATCATTTTGCTTATATCCCTTTTTATTAAGGAAAAACACATTATTTGACACACTTTCATTCCTAAAATACTTTATGCACTCCTACATTTTTCAACTTAGGAGCACATGTGCTCCTTGGGGAAAAAAAAGTAAGCGTCAGGGCCTGCTGGAGTGTATCCGCTGCATTTGACTAAAGAGTCAAATTACTTTGAGTCATTCAAGTGTTGGAGTCCATTTTGGCCATACTATATCTAAACTATACCAGGACATGTTCTAGCACTTCCTCTTTCTGATTGCAATGAGCCACCTCAGACTTAAAGGTTTATGAGGACTATTCTTGATGTATGTTGTTTTGGGGCTTCGACAGGCTGTTGCTAAGATGGTTCAAGAATGTTACAAGTACGTGGATGCCGTGACCGACCTCACCATCAAGCTGAGGCTCATCGACACACTTCGCACCGTGACGGCTGGCAAGGTGTGTTTGTTTTTAACACCTCTATACTTCCTTTTCTTTAATTAAAATGGTATGAAGCTGTGTACACCTTTGTACCTTAGCATGGAAGTATCTAAGGCTGGGCGATGAAGAATTTATTACCATGGTTGGGAATTTTACACATATTGATATGTTGCCTTACCTACTCTTGAATGCAAATTTCCATGTCCCTAGTTTCTTCATTTCCCAATCTACGGGTCAATTAAGATGTGGCCATCAGTGTGAATTTTGATACTTTTTTTTGTCATTATCGGAACAACTAAAAATAATTCCACCTACCACATAAGCAATGTAACAAAACAACTGGCCAGAGTGCACAATATCTGACTTAATGTCATCTTAATTAATAGCATGATGTGTTTATTATATGCCAGTACTACGAAGTCAACAGGAGACGATAAACGATATTTCATAACCCATGTGTAAAGGATTTGGTCCTCCTGCCACAAGGTTCCTGAGGCTCCACTTAGCCCTGCTGTGTTCTGCATTTTGTTCATCATTTTTCTCTTTACTGCTCCAAGTAATGCACCTCTAACCGGGTCCTGTCTCTCAGATCTATGTAGAGATCGAGCGGGCCAGGCTGACCAAGACCTTGGCCAACATCAAGGAGCAGAATGGAGACGTGAAAGAAGCAGCCTCCATCCTCCAGGAGCTGCAGGTAAGAGAAAGGGAGAAAGAGGGAGAACATTAATTAAGGGTTAAAGTAATCATACAAGACTGTAGTCTGTATGTTGTACTGTGTGACGAACATGGTCTAATCTTGATTGTCAGCCTTGTCTCACTGTGCAACTCTAAGTCATGATGAGTGATTGGTTGAGCCTTCGGCTAGCCTCCATCCACACAATCAATGTGTCTGGGACATTCAAGATGTTGTCACAGAAACTACGACAAGCAGTGGCACTGTCAGCAGCAATGTCCTACCATGCTCCTATTGGTCGTTCACCAACACCAGCTACACGGCAACATGATGGGCCAACATTTATGACACTGGTAGAACTAGAAAAATAACCAAGATTTGTGTGAGTGAATGTGTGGAGTGTGTGTTGTTGGTGGCTGGTTTAAGCAGCCTCACCTGGTCGGAGTTAGACTAATTAGACTCTGGGACTGGGTGAGGCTGCACACCTGTGGGGCATTGGCTAATCA
>OMNO01079597.1:6517-17198 GCA_900303215.1 Trachyrincus scabrus | reverse complement strand
TATTATATATAATATATATTATTATATATATAATATATAATATATAATATATATTATTATATATATTATATATTTAAAATAGATTAAATTCAATTATAACATAGACTATTATAGTGAAATATAAAAGTACAATATTTTTCATTACTCTTAATAATAATAATAAATATGAATAATATAAGGAATTAAACCCATTGTTACAATCATTTGAAATATGAATCAATAATCAATAATCTCCCAGATACAATTATATATATATAAATATATATCTCCTGCTGTACCACATTAATTATGTTATATATATCATGCACAAAAAACAACAACACTATTATTAGCGGGAATAAAATTGAGACCTACCAGCCACTCTGCTTAATATCCTGGATGCCATGGGCCTAGGAGGGCACACAATGAACTTCAGCTAGCATATCAACAGCACTTCAACAAACTTGAGAAAGTAAATATGACTTGGTCCACTTATGTTTTTTGGACGCATACCTTTGTGATTTTGGTATCCCCATGGCAGAAAACAGGAATATGTCAGATGGTCTGAGAGTGTGAACTGGTGATTAAAAATAATATTGACCAATGACCACTGATAAGTAAAGAGTTATTATGACAAGCTGACTTTAAAAAGGTTAAAACGCTGAAATAGAGCAGTTGGAAAAAACGCAATCCAGATGAAACACAGGTTGATGAAGTTTGGCTGCACTTTCTAGTGTCTTTATAGTACGTTTATTGTGCGAACACTGACACAATAAAGTGTGTTATAGCAGAGATAGCACCTGTCCCTGTGCCTTGTTTTTAGTGTTTGGTTAGTTATTGCATGGGCCTCAGTACCTTATAATTGTTTAATTGGTTTTAATGTTTTTAAATGCAGCATAAACATGTACCTGAATCATATGAAGGTAAAGGGGCAGGTTCGGGGCAGGCTGGGGTGTCAATCTGGAACTGGAAAATACAAATATTAGGTTATTATGTTATGAAAGCGTATCTCCAACCATAAGTTTATTACACAGTAGCCTAATATTCTTATTTGCAAAAATGGCAAAGGCATCAACATGAAGAAAGACAAACCTTCTGGTATCTTCCTGGTGCATTCAACAGAATTTTTGACATGACGTCAACATCGGCAGCATCTAAAAGTGACATTTGTAACATAAACTAATTTTAATTGAACAAGAATGGGACTGGAAAAAAACGTAACCATGCACCTGCACACAACACAATGCGCACACTCACACACACAACCTTATAATCATGTGCCGTTTAATTATACCTGATGACGTGGCTTTACATTTGTAGTAAGTACACCGTATTACAGGTAGCATGAACACTATGAATAAACCACACACACTAGGGGAGAGCTAGGTGCTACTTGCTGACACCTCAAGGTTTTGTGGTGATGTGGTTGGTTTATCCTGTGTGCCACCAGCCCCAGGGCCTAATGAGCCTGACTCAACCACAAACACTCCAGTTATACAACGTTAGACAAGTAACAACAGAAGGACGACACACATAACTATGCAAATACAATATCAGTCAAATTCACTGACATTCAACTGACATAATTTATCTAACTGGTTCACTGAATATTTCAGTTCAGTCAAATACGATTTAAAAACAAACAGCTGGTATGCAGCTCTTATGTTGAGTTTAAAAGCACCAATAGCTAACTAGTATAGTACTTTGGCACTAGCAGGAAGTTTAGTCAAGTCAAAGTTCCTCATTGTAACAGCCCATAATGTGTGAAAAGAGGTTCTTCAAAGCAACGTGTGTGTGATATTACCTGCAAGATAAGCAGCAACCACCAGGACAAAAATCCTGAGATGTGTCCCAACCATCATGATTTGGTATTGTGTATACACCACTATAAAGGTATTTTGAAACTGGATACTTTCAAATGTCCTTGGAAATAAAAACAAAAAAAACTGCCCACTCCTAATAAATGTATACAAATAAATGGTGATAAAAAGAAAGTAAACAAATAAAGTTAGGCAGAAATCATGAACATTGTGTGCTTTATATACTGGAGGAGAAGGGGAGGAGGAGCCGGAGATTTAAAAGACGTGTCATTAGCAGGTGTGGCCAAACCTAAACTTTATAAAGAAATGTCTGAATGGGTAACTGAATCCCAAATGTGTAGTGTTATTGAAAACTGCTACTTTTTTTCAGGCATACGTTGAATTGATGGTATACCGGTGGTATACCGGTTTGAAGTATTCAGAGTAGATTCAGAGTAGGCCCACTTTATTAATCCAGAGGGAAATAGTTGTGATAGTATGTGATATTACAGTTTAATATAGGATATATAGGATATAATATAGGATTTGAAATGGATATTATGCTATTTTGATATTTGGCATTGTTATACCCAATGTTACTCTTAAATTACTAATTATTATTCAAGCCATCTTCATTTAAACACAATGCTGTCTCTAAAGCTGCTTTTAGCAGAAGTGTACGACTCAAACGTGTATTTAAATGTCAATGCAGTATTTAAAATTATTTTGCAGAATATATGAGAAGGCCACAAACCTTTTGGGAGGCATATCAGAATATACGTAAATCCTTAAGTAATCCTATCGTAAAGCATGTACATTTACTTCCAAAACAATATAATGCTGGCTGTGAACAAATAATACTGACACCAATAGGAAAAAAGCTATCTGTCAAATATTCCTAATATTTCATGCCTCAAGTTCTCATTCATACATTAAGAACGCTTCCCCATGCTTGGATACAGATAAGCAGATAAGCTTTATCTGGTGTGGGAGTGTTGTGGAATTTAAACTTCCAACCGCACGCTAATTAGTGAGACTCAACTCAACCTCTCCAGAAAACACCACTCTGAATTGGCAATCTTTAAATACAAGTATACAAATATTTATTTTGCGAGAACCAGACCAATGATTCTCCCCGAGCCACCCTCAGGGGGCTTCACTATAGAGTGTGTTTAGAAACATCAAGGTGATAAGAGCGAAAAGGTGAGGGGACCTTGGGCTCCTTGCGAGCAGCTGGGGTAGGGCTCCCACACAGTAATGGAGATAGAGCAGTGCAGGGATTTGAAAAAAAACAACCAACTACACATTGTCAGGATTCTATTAAGAACAACCGAGTATGCATATTGTAATTCTCCATTCAAGGGAGCTTGGTTGTTTTTGATCTGAGAACATGTCCTTAATGTCCTTAATGTTCTCGAAGAACATTAAGGACACACTGCTAGTCACCAACAACAAGATAGTGACTTCGTACTCTATAACTATATTTCAGTGGTGTTACATCATCAGAATTTGTAATATAACAAGGAACAAGGAACTGTAGCTGTTGAACGTGCTACCTGCCACTAACGTGACTGTTGTGGTGGTGGTGGCTGGTTTAACCTGTGGGCCTTGATTGGCCAATGCCCCACAGGGTGTGCAGCCTGCACCCTCTGACTAGGACCAGGTGAGGCTGCTTAAACCAGCCACCACCCACACACATTCCACATAACCACCAAATTTAGGCTGGGGAGAATTATCAGCAAAAACGTATGCCTGAAACGTCATCTCGTTCCTGGAGCCTGGGGCTACTGTGTTGGCTGGCAGAGGCGTGGCTGGACGTAGGCTGCTGCTGGCTGCTAGCCACAGACGGTTGCTCGCTGCGCTGCCTCCCCCGTCCTCCGCTGGGCTCCACCAGCTGCCGTCGGGGAAAGGGCTGATGAGATTGTCCTTGCAGATGCCCTGGGTTAACCTTTGGAGATGTAAAAACTGGTCCTCTAAGGCAGCGGTCCCCAACCACCGGGCCACGGACCGGCACCGGGCCGCAAAGCATTTGCTACCGGGCCGCGAATAAAAAATAGGAAATACAACAAGCCTAAAATATGGCTTAATTGCGGCCGATGACTCGCATGCTCCACTTTGCGAAGAGGGGTTTTCTGCAATGAAAACTAAATCGCGGAATAGACACAGACATAAGGAAGAAGCTCCGGGTGTCGCTGGATAAAATGTCTGCTAAATGACTAAATAGTAAACAAATAGGTATTATAAATAGAAAATGTCTTGCCTTGTACTACTGATTTAAGCATAACCATTTCATAATTATTAGTGCCATCATCATTATTCTTTGTATTGATCATGTAAATATGTTGCATAGAGAACAGTGTAGGCCTACTGCACTTACTTTTTCAACCTTACATAGTTCTAAAGCATAAAACAATCTGATCTTCCTTGATGGTCTAAAATCACGTGAAGCAAGCATCATATTCATTATCTGATGAAGCAAAGTGTATGAAAGGAGAGAGAGAGAGAGAGAGAGAGAGAGAGAGAGAGAGAGAGAGAGAGCTATGGTGGGCCTATTTTGGTTTTGGCGCGGAAGGCAAACATCAGCTTATGTGACAATTTCCATCGGCTCAGTGCTGCCACCGTGCGGACAAAGGGAGCAGCGCCACAGTGTTGACGTCATGACCGGATGTTGATAGTAGCAGTGAGCAGCACGACAGCAAGCAGGAACAGCTGGGAAAGAACAACAAAGCCACGACCGACGACGACGAACCCTCTACCACAGCACACTGACACGAAAATATAACAACTTTATTGTTGACATCGTTTCAGGCCGAACAAGTATTCGACCCAGCAACTCGATCGACAAGGTAGGGAGCCGTTATCCGGAGATTACCGATCGTTAGGGGTTGTTGTCTTCTTACCAGTAGCTGTAGCCGTCCAGTTAGCGGAAGAGCTAACGTCATGATAATGAGCTCATTACGGTTAAGAAACTACAAAACTAAAGCATCGAAAACCACAGTACAACCTAGCAAACTACCGAGCTTTTGTAGTATTAACAGTACTACAAGAGTGTGCAATTGTTACTCTTATGTATTCTCAAACAAGCAAAACTACAATAAAGCACAGCTGCCATCTACTGTCAAGTATTTTCATGACAAGTGTTTTTTGAGTGTGTACCTGTGTCCAGTTGAACTGGAATTGAGAGAGAGTTGTAGGCCTACTGTTTTGAATTCTCACAGACTAATATTGTTTGCGTGTTGTTGTTGTTGTTCTTTTTTCCCCAAACACCTTTTACAGCAATAAACAGAGTGAACCCCACTGAAGCGGACAGGACAATGGGGCGCATCTTCCTCGACCACATCGGTGGAACACGCCTCTTCTCCTGTGCCAACTGCGACACCATCCTCACCAATCGATCGGAGCTCATCTCTACACGCTTCACCGGGGCCACAGGCAGAGCCTTCCTCTTTAATAAGGTGCATGGTGGCAGTGTCGTGCGAGTTCACACACACCACAAGAGCTAGCTCAAAGTTCAGTTCACACAGATTCAAATTAACTCGTTCACGTTCATAGTTCACAATTGTTTTATTTAAAATGTTTTGTTTGCTACCCATCCACCCCCAGCCCCCAATCATTGCCACTGCCCACTTCCCAAACTAAATTAATTACTGTATACTACTATAGAATCGAGATTACTTTTAAAAGCCGAGAAAAACCAATGTGAGTATATGTTTTACCACTTAATGTGTCAAATTATGCAGAAAGTTAAAAAAAGAGGTGCAGTAACGGTATACTAGTATAAGGTACAGTATATTCATCATTCACTCGCAGATATGTCCCAAGACTGGCCGGGATGCTTCAACTCGATATGTAATTTCAAATACGTTAGGACTTGTTTTTTCAGACCCGGCCTGCACAATTTTCATAACAAATGAAATTGTTTTTCTGTTGGAATCTACTGATTTGTGCATATAACTCCTTCAAATATTAATATGAACTGGCTTCAGCAGTACTGGTAGCTGCATTGTCTGTTGCACTACCTACACATAAAACACAGTGTGTGAGCTGACAAACAGATACGTTCAGTTCACCGTTCACCAAAAACACAAGCACATTCAATGAATGTGTGTTCATGCACAACACTGCATGATGGTGTGAACTTAAATAGGCCCAGAAGATGATGCCCAGTCAATGCCCAGTTAAGCTTGATTTAGAAATATCTGTGATTATTATTGACTGATCACTTAATTATTATTATTGTTGCAGTCTAACTTAACTTAATGGCATTCAGATGGCGTCCTACTTCCTTAATACGACCGAATGATGGACAAATGTGTTCCTTCATATTTTGATTGGATTGTACAAGTAACTACACGTGCTAGCCAGCTGTGTGTTACCTAGTGTCAGGCTATATCATATTATTTGATTGATTGATGTTAAGCCTGCCAGGCCAGCCAGCTTTTGTCAGACATAAACAAAATCAGCAGTAGGGGGCAGCATAGAATAGTGATAAGGGTATTGGACTCCCAGCAGAAAGGTTCTGGCTTGGATCTTGGAAGATGCCCTAATCTCTACCTGCTCCTTAATGACATCATGTATCTGAATTCTGTGTAAGTTGCTTTGGATTAAAGTGTCTGCTAAAATAAACAATACATAGAGGAAGTTAGGAAATAGAGGAAACAGGAGAAGAAGTGACACAAGTTACATCCTGTAGACTTTTGTTGAATAGGGTGAAACAAGTCTTTTTTTTTTTATTCTACGGTGTCTTTAACACCGAATAAGGAGCAAGTGTCCTGTCTACTAATTTGTTCCTACTGCTCTCTTGTAACGCGTTCAAGGTGGTGAACCTGCAGTACAGCGAGGTGCAGGACAGAGTCATGCTCACCGGCAGGCACATGGTGAGGGACGTCAGCTGCAAGAACTGCAACAGCAAGCTGGGCTGGATCTACGAGTTTGCCACGGAGGACAGCCAGCGCTACAAGGAGGGCCGCGTCATCCTGGAGCGGGCCCTGGTCCGAGAGAGCGAAGGCTTCGAGGAGCACGTCCCGTCTGACAACTCGTGAAGCCCCACCGCCTTTAACGCAATGGTGGAGGAAAACTCCTGGCTCCTCCTCGTTTACCTCCTCCTCCTTCGCACCGTCGTTCTCCTCCTCTTGCCTCCACGCTGAACGCCGCCATTTTGCAGACTGGTGGTCGATGATGTCTTGCTCCACACACACACACGCCTCATCCTTCTCCACCTCCTCCTCCTGTGTCTATGACCTATGACCTCAGCAGAGTGGAACACTGGTTGGCAGGTTACAATTTTCTGAAAATAATTCATCGGAGAATATGACTTGTTTTAAGTGCACGTCCACACAGAAAATGTACACTGCACTAGTCCTAGCCCACCGCATCTGTTCCTGTGTACTGAAATGCATGTGTTAATGCAGTCAAATGATGATCCACCTCATCACGTCATCACGCACCATGTTTTTGGATATATTAAGAGTTAAAAACAGGAAAAGGCAAAGTAACTACTCAACAACACCATTAGAGCAAATATCACATTCTCTTCATTCACACATTTCTGCTTTTGTGTTGTTAACTTTAATGCAGGGTACAGTCATATAACTTAATAATATCACCGGCCTCTTTTACTTACTTAAAACAGTAATCACTCACTGTGTGTGATAAATGCACGCCGTCATTGACTATTGCTTCACTTGATGTGAATCCGTTTTTAGTGTTTACAAAATGTGTACGTCACCTTGCTCATTCTCATTTACATTTCAGACTGTACCCTGCATGCCAAACTTCAGTTAGTGCTGCAGTACTTCAGTGTGGATTGCGTTGCCACTGTGCGTGTGCAGTGTGAAGAGAACTCTCTTTGGTGATCACGGTCTGGTCGGGATCAAGTAGCCTACTTTTCAGCCATTTTGTCTTTCAGTGGAAAGAAGGAAACAAAGGTGTGTTGGGTCTGTTGTGGACAGGCCCCCGCATTCAGTGACCGACTGGCTTGAACCAAAACAGCATTTGGCCATAATATTCAATATGGTTCCCTGGAAGAAACTGGAGTATTACAATTCAATTGGCTTATCATCTGAAGTTAGAGGCATAAGGTTACTTAATTGGTGTTGTACAAAATGCTACGCAAGGTTTAACATTCTTAAAAGAAAAAAAAGGTCGATTTCCACTCCAGCTGGACGGGTGATTTCTTTTGGACATTTTACAATGTACTTTGCAATAGATATATGACATTTGTTATAACTTATATTCATTTTGATCATTTTATTGATATATTGTTATTGCGTTAGTGTTTGTAGAATTATTCTTTTCTGGGATGATTTTTCTTTATCTTTTTTGTTTCATCTATGTGTTTCTTGACATTAAGTTTCAACAGTGACTTTTTAAAATTGGCTTTTGCAGAACCTTGTCTGTTGTGATTATTTCTGAATAAAGACATCAGTCTTGCTGTGTATATAGTCTTTTGAGTAAACCCTGTGTCTCGCTAGGTTTGTTTTATTGTGTAAATTGACAGTGTGGTTCTATAGAATTGCCATGGATCTTCGTAAATATTTTCATCCTAATAGGAATATAGGCATGTTTTTATGATTGTGCTCATACAATAGTTGTCACAGTTCCAAGATGTCGTGTTCTCAGATGGCCTCTAGATGGCAGTATGATATCGACAAACGATGAGACCTACATACAAGTGAAGTATCGTATCTCTAAATTGAGTTTCCTAAGCTCTTGCTGAGAAGCATGTCTCATTTTCATTAGTATTGCTTTAGTCCGCTATCTGTAGATGATCTTTCGTATTTAAGCCTTAAAAAAAATCCACCACCGTAACATTTTAAATGCCATGATTGTATTGAATAGCCTACAATGGCCTGTGAAAAGGGATCGAAACTAAGCGTTTTACAACAACCTACAACTTGCAAAATCCCACTTGGGAGAGATGATTTGGCGTCTGAAATGGTCTTTTAATAGGCCGTGTCGATGCATTTCTAATCACTGCAGTGGCAGGCCTGGTGTTATTTATAGTGCTGATGATGTTGGACGGCTGCTTTGTGTCCGCCGTCTCAGTGGAAGAATCAACAAGAGGCTTCGCCGTGATGCACTATGACGGCCGTCTACCGAAGAGCCCAGTTAACACAATTCACATTAAACACTTAAAGACACGGCATTCGGACACTTAAAACTATATCAATTCCGTTGTTTTCGTTCATTGATTACTTCTATCCCCATATGCCAACCTTGAAATGGAGCCGCCATTGAAAAGCCCCCCCCCCGGACAGACGCGGTTAATTACAAAGCCCTAGTACTTACCCTATTAGTATGCAAGCGCTAGGATAGACATGCGGCAAACGACACGACCGACGTCGTGTTAATGTGCTTGTAAATAACCATTCAACTGCAATAAAAGCATACAGGAATATATTTACGTTGCTATTTCAATACCAGCTGCGAGGAATACTCGCACCATTTCCACCGCATCCATAAAGGATTCAATCTGTTATAGGGCTAATATTTATAGCCTATTCTTCGATCTTTCCATTACCTAATCCATATGTAGTAAAAAGAAAAATAAGCTAATAGAAATAGACCCGTTGACCAGATTGACGCTGCCAACCTCTGTTACGGATCATGGGATGTTTTGGGGGAAAGAACACAAAAATACTTGCCGTATAATTGCATCTATAATTAGCCAATGATTCACAGCGCCGTGGCAGCTATTTATAAAGTGTCTCTATAGTCTTCAAGTGTAGGCTAACTACGTTTCGTGCATGTCACCACTGCACCTCCCCGTTTCCAGGTGTTTCACCGCAAATTCAGGCCACACGACTATAACACACAAAGATAGCCTATAGGCTAACGTGTCAGAACAAACCTCCCCACGTCCACCCCTCTGTCTCTCTCTCTCTCTCTCTCTCTCTCCCTGAAACTCATACAAAAGAATGACATCATTCCGTCAACAGGAGATAGAAAATAGCATGCTTTCCATTGACATCATACCACATTCCGTTGCTAGGAAACGGGGGAGTCAACACTAGTTGCTATGGAAACCACACTTCACCTTCAAATCTCCCGACCTCTGTATCCATCTACCACAGGCTGGTGTGTGTGTGTGTGTGTGTGTGGAGCAAGTACAAAGGGAGCAGAAAACTACAAAACTATGACTTGGTGTTGTATAACATACATTTGTAGGGCTGTGTCGAGTCACTCACTGCAGTGCGGGTCGTGCTACACGCTACGTGACTGCTTAGGTTTAAGGACGAGATTCAGGGAAATTGATTTTTCTCCGTTGGAAAAATAACAATTATGTGAATTGAAAGCACACACACCAAGTGCCATTACAATCAGTAAAACAATACACGAAACAAACTATAGTGAACAACTATGAGAATTTATTTTGTATTCATACATGACAGGTGTATTACAGTGATCAGTGCATTTCATTGAGACCAATGGCTGTAAATAAGTGTAATATATAATAAAAAAACCAACAAAGATCCTAGGGAGAACCTCCAAAAGAGTTGACCAGAAGAAACTAATTGTACGTCTTGTGACGTACCGACGAGATAATTGTCAACAGCCTGTCACAGTGACTGAAACCAGCCCCTTTGTCACCTTGAACTACTGAGGTTACGGACTCTGACAAACAAACCACAAAAGACATTTCAGTCGAGAGTGTTCTCCGGCATGTAAAAAAGGACATTTACACAACAGATTGATTGCCTAACCTGCAGCAACCGAGACAGTCAGTAGGGTGGTTTTACATTGCACAGTGTCATGATAGTCTAGAGTAGATTGTCCATGTGGTGAATCCTCTTCAGACCCTCTTCAGTCTGGCGTGGTGTCACTTGGCAGACTGACCTCTTAGGGAGAGGTCAGAGAGTGGCCAGACCTGACTGAGCACCACCATCCACCCCCCCCCCCCC
>OMNO01079585.1:5008-15827 GCA_900303215.1 Trachyrincus scabrus | reverse complement strand
GGTTGATTGACAGGAGTTAATCCTCAGCCAAACCCCCCCCCAAACACACACACACACACACACACACACACACACACACAGAGAGAGACATACAACACATATGTTGCTTAAGAGCAGGGCAGCTGGGGGTGATTAAAAAAAAGGTGCTGATATGTTCACATTAAATCGTATTCAATATTTTGTTGAGAATTGTTTTCGCGTGTAGGCATGTCTGTATAGTGTTGACTTTTCTTCTTGCTCTTAAGAGCTAAGAAGGTTATCTCATTTTCTGAACTCAAGACAATGTTATAGTTGTATGAATGAATAGTATGCGTCCTGCTCTCTTGGTCATCATAACCTCAATAATACATAATGTATACATTTCTCCATGACCAAAATGTTAATACATTGAGGTATTTGGGCCACACATGTTATTCTATCTTATGATATCCTATCTTGTTATATCTTATCTTGGAACACCTGCTCCTTCATTTGTCAACCGCTTGTCAGTGGATGTGACACCGCTCAGATTCTGCTGATGTTGTGACCTCACCTGTCTGCCTGTGTCTCCGTCACTGGGTCCTGAGCTGAGGGGGGCTTGGCCACCCGACTCCAGGACCTCTGGGATCCGGACTGCAGTTGGCTGCTGACTGCCCGCGTAGAAGTTCCTCAACTTCTTGCTGTGATTCTTTCCCTAAACAGAAATAGACGTTTGAGAGAGGAGGAAAAAGATTCATACGAGGGTACACCACAGTATTGTACTTGTATGTAATATATATACTGTACTTATATAAAAAAATATATATATATATATAAATCCTAAATAAATCCAACATCAAATCATCATTTCATAAAAGCCTATACATTTTCTTTTTGTACCAGTCATGTTTAGCAATTCCATTGTTTTCTAATAATAGAAACATGCACTTTTCTAACATCTCAATGTATGCCCTTAATAACAACCTGAAACCATCGCATGTTTTTAACTGACCTGGTAGTGAGCATGGGCTTGCTGAGCTGAGTTGAGTGTGACATTACAAAGTTTACAGTATAGAGGTTTGCACAGTTCTTCCAGCCCCAGGCAGCCTTCCTGCTCCTCCATGCCCAGCGGCGAGCCCTCGTCCTGGGGGTGCTCGCTGGCCGGGGCTGCCTGCCCTGGCAAAGGACCTGGGGGAGGAGGACCTGGGATGGGACAGGACACTGGCGCTGGAATGGGCGGTAAGCAGGGGGGCAGTCCGTTAGGCCTGGGAGGCAGCTGTGAAGGGTCTGGAGTCGGCGGCGGAGGGGAGGACATGGGGCCCGGGGGAAGTGTGAACCGTCCGCCCATGGGGGCCACTAGGGGCGGGGGGCCGAGTGCGTGTGCGGGATTGACTGGGGGTGGCCCCAACGTCTGCGAGAGGTCAAGCGGCGGAGTCCTCAACACATGCATGTGCTCCATGGGTGGGTGGACCAATGCGTGGGCCATTGGCGGCGGTCCCATGGGCGGAGCAGAACCCATGGGCGGAGGTCCCATGCTGTGCACCTGGGTGATGGGCGGAGGCCTTAAAGCGTGCACCGCGGCCATGGGCGGGGGGCCCAGTGTCTGAGTGGGAATTAGCGTTGGGGGTCCGATCGCCGGAGCGGGGATCATGGGCGGTGGGCCAAGGGGCTGTGTGGGGGCCATCGGCGGGGGTCCCAGCTGGTGCAGGGTGTCCATGTGGTGGAAGGCCTGCTGGGGATGGCTGAAGAGACTGAGTGGAGGCTTCAAGATGCTCTCTGGGAGTCAGGGAAGAAAGATCAGGCTTCTTAGTGTGTCAACTGGCAGATCCACCGCAAAAAAACACTATTTATCTAAACAATAGGATTCACACACTTACCGGAATATTAAAACTGTAGCTGTGTTATAATTGTAATCATCCCAATCTAGTCTTTACCATAATGAGGGATACACTTTTACTCCTCACAAATTATAATGGATATACATAAGTGATATAAAATGAAACGGACATAATGACACTGATGCGACAAACCGCACAAAGAGACATAAAGATGAGATCCTAGAGGGAGGGAGTGCTTCCTCTAAGCCCGGGGCAGGAGAGATGTAAGAGCGAGAGGACGGACGGCTAGAAACCCATCCAGAGAAAAACAGAGGAGCTTCACCCTCCAATAGGCATCAGAGGAATTAGGAGAGGCTTGCTTCCCCTGCAGCCATGCATACGGAAGACTACACACACAAACACATTCACGACTACACACACAAACACATTCACGTACACATACAACACTTTTCACATATACACATATACACAGACTCAGATGCATGCACACACACACACACACACACTGTTGACTGTGAGGATGACATCTTCAGAGTTGTGTCTGTTCATATAAGATCACAGCCTGAAGTCTAACTGCTTGGCTGGGCAGATTTTACATTTACAGTCATATGTTTGTGTGTGTGTGTGTGTGTGTGTGTGCTTGCATCCATTTGTGTGTGTATGTGAGAGTGTAGATAGGTTGTTGGAGATTTGTCAGTGAGTAATTATGCTTCCATGAAAATGAAATAAATAGTATCTTAGCTCTGTGTGTGTGTGCATTCATTCTTCGAACATCGTTAGCTTTGTGCTACGCCAGCAGCTGTGTCAAAGCTCACTGTGCCGGAAGCTTCTATCAGGCATTTTATTGGACACCCGACAACGATGATTCATGGACCCAAAATAACACCCCTAAATGTTTGTTTTTCCGACTGCTAAGCTTGCTATCTGTCCGCCTGTCTGTCACTACGCCATTGCCTCTCTGTCCACCTGTCTGTCTCCGCGTGGCATGTCTTGTATACCCTTCGGCCTGTCTGTCTGCGTGTCTGTCACCTGTCCTAATGACCTCAGAAGATTGGCACGCTGGACGCAAGACGAGCCACAGGGTGACTTTTAGCTTTAAGGGTAGACAAGTATAGCTTTGATAGTACACTCAACTTACTTGAGAGTGCTTTCTATTCCATGGGATTCTAGGAGTCAAAAGGTGTTCCAAATATTTCAATGGAGATTAAAGTTAAAAATAGACACATCGCCGACACTCCATCATTTCTAGCGCATGGTGCCAACTGTCCTTTACGTGCGTATGTAAATGAACCTACTTAGGGTTATAGCTTGTCTTCAACATCCAACCATTAGCACCAAACATTAGCACCTGATTGATGTGCCGCTGACACTGCGGTTGGAAATAGACTCAACACAACAGTTGAGCGCTAGGCTTCGGATTGAGCTTCATAGGACTGTATTACTCCTGGGGGAAATTGTTCCTGTTATGAGCTCTGCTCGAGATAATAGAAATGGAACAACAAGCTCACTAACAAACAGCTAAAACAATGACATAAAAAAAACGATGTTACCATATACACTGGAAAGGGGGAACAGGATCAGTGTGGTGGTTAGGGTGTTGTATTTTATACAGTCTATGGTTCATACCCCAATGTCCACAGTCTGCCTGTACTGTGTACTGTAGGCCTAACCTCCACATGCTCATTAAAGGAGAACTTTTCAACCGGCTTTGTATCGTTTCAATGTGGGTAGTATATGCAAATGAACAATGTTTACCTTTCCTCCATGTCGCCTGCACCCAGATCTCCCCGCTACCTTTGTCCGCCGGATGACACGAAACCTGACACCATCTTACCCGCTATCTTACCCCAACTCCGTCATTTGACGGAGTTGATGACGGAGTTGGGGTCAGATTTTGCATCTGAGCTGCGTCCCAGAGACACAAAGAGCATCGGCAACAACTGCCGTTTTTCACCCGATGTCGCGGCTAGATAGAGATAAGGTTGAAAGTTCCCCTTTAATAACCTGTATCTAGCAAGTGCTTTGGATAACAGCTAAATAAATAGTCAATTCTAAATAATCATTTAAATACAGTCTTTCCTCTGTGGTGAGCTTCAATATTCTTGGAGAAATTTCTCGGGAGCATCCAGAGAGCTATACAAACACATGTGCTGTAATTGCAAAATAAAACCCAAGAAAAAAACCAAACCTCTTTTCAGAGAGGAAGGCTTTATTCATATAACTACCGGAGTCCTCCTACATCGTGATCGCTAAGTGCCAATTATGCGAGCTACTTCATCTGCGATGCTGTTCTGTCCAGCTGCTAATACCGTGGGGCTAATCCCCAGAGGAGTGTGAGGGGCTGAGAATCTCACTTCCCATACGGCGGCACGCCGCCACGGACCGTAGGGGGCTGCGGGTCGTTCGGCAACCCGTACAAAGGAGCCATTATTTTTAAGCGATCCATACCTCGGCTGTGTGGGGAAATGTCTCATACGCACTCGCTGCTCCATCAGCATTAATGGTCGTCCTCAACGACACATAACAACAAGCTCTGTGGCTTGCGTGATAGAATTGTACCTCTCATTAATCTTTTTTCCTGTGTGTGTGTGTGTGTGTGTGTGTGTGTGTGTGTGCGTGCGCGCGCGTGCACGCGTGCCGAGGGGCTGGTGTGGTTCTTCTAGATATACATTGTTTCACAACTGAAAACACTAATGAACCACTAATGTCTTCATAGGACACTGTGATGCAACACCATATAATAAGCAGTAACTATAACTATATAACTATAAATACTTTTCAACCAACAGCTGAAATTCTCTTCATTTGGCATCACATCAACAAAGCAACGCACACACACATATATACAGCGTATATATATATATAGTGGTATCTGGTATCCCCTGCCTTCCACATTCTATATTACTACAGTATGAACTACTAAAGTAGGATGGCAAATGGCAACCCATCAAGTAGAAGTAATACAAGTGTGTTCCTCTATACACTCTCTACACCTCTCCACTTTGAACAAACTAAGCGTAAAACCCTCCCTCCCCTTTTGTTTAGGTTTTATTTGCGTCTATTTTTAGTGCACGCCATCACCACCACCACCAACACCACCACTGCTGCTGCTGTTGTTTTTCATTCAGCCCCATGGTCCAAAGCATTTAAACACAAAGCTTCTATCCTGGAGTCTGGTAATCTGTCTGCCTCCACAGAGACTCATGTCCCATTATAAATAGGCCAAGTGTTCATTTTCTCCACCGTTTCTCTTGCTGAGTTGTGCAGTGCCACATCAATTATGAAGTGATGAGCAGCCTTACATGCCTCCCTGTACCCATGCAATCTGCTCCACTGGGCACTGGGAGAATAAATATGTTCAACGACCGAGGCTACATAGTTTCTGTACATCACACTATTGGTTTCTGTACATCACACATATTGGTTTCTGTCCATCACGCCATTGCAGCTCATGAGAGAGACGGTGCTGTGAAACTTGAAATGGTGTTGTATCGTGTTGGCTTTGGGAAAGATGCTTCATACTCTTGAGCATATGAATATTGTGATCAATGAATACATTGCTTGTGCACTTAAGATATTGCTTGGAATTGTTATTTGCTCGTGCACTAATGGACAGTCCAAGATCTTGACAGTTAGTCTATTTCCATCTACAATGTCATTAGTCATCATTAATCTAGCATACAACAGTGGCCAACGTTTGTGCGTTTTTTTTTTCTAACAAATTCCAAAATGTATTATCATTAACCATATATTGAAATGTGAAATGTTTTGTTTTTATTATACAGTGCTACACAGGTCAAACTATTTGAAATACATATTTATATCATATGATGTGTTCGCACGCTCAAAACCTGAAAGCATGGCTCATGTTGGAGGTGTCATGAATACACACACCCACACACAGTGTAACATTAGCATATGTCACCATCAGCTGTGAGAGACCCAGTAGGAGAAAAGCAATAGCGCAAAGTTGACCAAAAAGCGAACTGACCGAGACAGAGAAAACCGGCTCCTCAACGTGTTTATGAGGACATTAAGGATATAGTGTATTATGGATCTGTATCGCGTAGGCTACCAATCAGTTCAGAGTCCAGTCAAACGTAAAGCATCTTTAGGTTTCCCGCAAGCGAACCTGCGCGCATATTATAGCCTATATCTCTCCCGAGAAGAAGCTGACAATTGTGCGACAAGATCTTGATTTAAATCACCAGTGGTGCCAAGAATAGACTCAGAAGAGTGGACAGTGGGCACATCCCCAGAGCATTATGATGATGACAGCAAATACAATAAAGCCGGTTTAAAACAGCGTGTTTCATCAGCATCATTTCACTGGCTAAGATTTCCATTCTCATGCCTTTTTTTTTTTTTTTTGCATTGGCGAATATAATTGTTAAAAGACTGTGTGGCTCCTCACAAGAAACAAAACCTCTCCTTACCTGGGAAGCGAGCGAGATAATGGCCACTGTCGGTGTAGCTGAGGGGCGGCGAAGTGAAATTTCTACAGAATTGTGCACTTTGGTAGTACGCTGCATCTCTGTTCTTTATATGCAGCGCCATCATCCCCTTGGTTAACTTCTCGCCCAAACCAAGCGGCTGTAAGGCGAGCAGCAGCAGCCAGGTCCGAACCATAAGCACGCATCCTACGTTTTTTAATCGCGCCACATGAAAGGGGGGTGTTTTTACGAGAGGAATAGGGATACTGTACAATAGTGTCTACATTCTCCCTCGTCATCACTAGAAACGACAACGTGGTGTAGTTTTAAAATAAGGGGTTTACGAAACAGCTATCGGTGAAATAATAGAGCACTGGTAAGATAAACGTATTGATATTATTTTCGGGACTACCTTATTTGGGTTGGTACGGTCCGCTTCCGAAAACACGGTTGCTTTTGCATGGGTGGGCAATTTGCATTGGTGGCAATTACGACACTTTATATTATGTTATGTTATCCGTCAGGCTCAAGTAGCTTAATAGTAGGCACGTTTATAAACGTCCCACACATCTGGAAGGGCAGTGGGCTTCTTTACTAAGGACCGCAATTGAGAAATCGTGTGGGTAAATACAACGTATCCTATGCAATGCATTTAAATGACAAGTAATGAGAACTTATTAAAAAAAATATGAAATACAATCTACTGTAGGGAGGGTACCTTCATTATTCTGGAGAAAAAAAAACCAAGCCATTATGAAATCAATAACTTTACTGAACTCGTTTGTTGTGATATGTGTCACTAAATTAATAGTAATGTAGTGACACGGCCTATAACTTGGCAAAGCATCATCAAAATGGACATGACTAAGTGCGAAGATGAACATACACGCACGCACGCGCGCGCGCACACACACACACACACACACACACACACACACACACACACACACACAGAGCCCCCTCGTCTGTGTGTGTCTACGTGCCCAGACAGCCTGGCTGCGTCGCCGTGAGGACTATTTTTGCTAGTAGCATTGCTAATCAAAACACCCTGATATCCGACATTCCAGTATGTCTTGTGCTTCTTCTTCTTCTTCTTCATCTTCTCCGTTCTCTCAGGACATACCCGTGTTGTCACTGCGGAATAACGGTGCCGTCATCTACTATCCGGTACGGGGAGAGTAGTTCACTACACACCGCGGCACCGGCCGCTGGGCGTTAGGAAGCGTTACGTTTGGGACTGCCGGCCAGCGGGCTAACTTGAGCCTTTGAAACCATCATCATCATCATCATCATCATCATCATCATCATCTTCTTCTTCGGCCATTTGACCAGTGACGCCTGTTGTTCAAAGGGTTAGTTTACTTTGTCAAGTTACAACGAATTTGTCTTTGATTTCTGCGACTGTAATCCCCGCCTGTTCTTTTGAACAGCGAGTCAATTTAAAAGCTAACGTTTGGACACGTGAACAAGCTGGCTGATAACCAGGTGTGAACTCTTAGCTGAACTGACAAGCAGACAGTGTTGTTGTTTTTTTGACTGGAATTAGAAACAAAACAGTGCGGTCAAGGCTGCCGCCGAGTCAAGCACGACAACACTCTAGCTAACGTTGTCGCCTCTACAACAGGCGTTACGGTAACAGCGGCGCTGGGAAAGTGGATGCGGAGTGAAGACACGCCCGACTTGGAGGGAGACATTCATGAGTTGGAGACAAACCAGGTATTTAATACAAGTATTTAATAAAACACCGTCATTTGGTTTTTATCAGCAAATGTATATTCTGGTACTGGCACTATCGCTCATATAATCATACCAGCATATAAACGGGTTTTATTAGGCATATTAGACAAAAATGTGTCTCTTGCCTCTGTAAACTTTGAGTGTCTGGAAGTGTTTAATAAAATGCTATAAAAAAACGAAATGGTCTTAGATATTATAGATTATATTTTAAGTACTCTATTTAATAAATGCCACATTGTCTCAACACTTAAAATGATAGCCCCGTTTAAATATGATTCACATTATCTATCAATCTATCTATCTTTCTATCTGTCGATCTATCTATCTATCTATCTATCTATCTATCTATCTAGGGGTTTTAATTTTTTAATTCTAAATCATAATATTCTGAAACTACTTTAATGGTGCTCCAAGATGATATTGCTTTATTTATTTTTTCCCATTTGGATTTTGTAGATTTCTTTGATGTAGAAGTTGTGTAGTTCAATGTGCCGTAATACCTGCTGTAGATACGCATGGCAAAACAACGCCAGGGCTAGCTTGGGTGTTGTTTTAATTTGCGGCAGGTCTGACAGCGGTGATAAAACTGAAATGTTATGCCAATGCATTCTAACATTCTTTCATATATGAACATTGACGTTCTTCTTGATGTGGTTTTAAAGTTTCATAACAAATCATCATCTTTGGACTATATCCCTGTCACCGGTTCTCCCAACGCGAACCTGCAGAAACACCAAATATGGTTTCGAATGAAATAGTGGTAAACTGGATTAGGGACCTTTTCAACGCCAACGCCTTTGTAAAGGCACCACCACATTGCTTTGAGACAACACATTGCATTTGTGTTGTCTCAAAGCAATTGACCAACAATTATGTTAACCAAACGGATATTGTTATAGGCCTTGTGTAAACAAACCCTGTTGTTGAACTCTAAGCCAGTAATTACTGTTAGCCTCTTTTTGTATTATTCCGCTGTGTTTTTACATTCAAAGCGCCATGTGGCTTGGTCAGTGTTTTCCTATTCCTCACATCCTGTGTTGTGAGGAAGCTTCCTCTGTCCCTCGGTGGCTAGCTGCATCCTGATCAGGGTCACTGATTAGGGCACAAGAGTCAAGTGAGCAGTTTTTGATTAAACACACTAATCTCTATATGTTAACCACTCATTTTTGTTCTTAAACCATGAGTGCAATTCTAACACTTTTGACGTAGTATATTATGTACGGTTATTTATGGAGGGTTTTTGAATGAATTGGATTAGTAAATGAGATGATTTTCCTGTTGGCTGGACAGTAAAGCCAATCATCAGGTAGATAGACTTGTGAGTGATGTGAAGGTCTTCACAAACAAACAGTAGCTGTAACTATCATATATATACATATATATATATATATATATGAATATATATTCATCCCCTCCCTCCCTACATTTCCCCTCCATTGAGAAGTGTTGCGTTCACATACCTGTGATTGGCAGGCAAGATGGATTTCCCAAACCAATTAGGGAAGGGAAGAGATCAGAAGTGAGCCGGTAGCTGTCTGAAATCTAAATTGTCTCATACTGAGGCAGGTGCAGTCAACTCGAAACAGATATTCTCACAGAGCATTTCGTTCACTAATAGCAGACGGATGGCTAGGCCATTTCTCACAACTTACACTCAAATAATAGCTCTTCAATTTTACCTCCAGTTCCTGTAAGTCACATGGAGTTGTCAAAAGTGTATAGCAAAGTATTGTAGGGGACTCCACCTGACTTTGGCAAAGGGGTTTGAAATCTCCAATGTGTGACTCATATTCAGGTTCAACTTTCTCATGTCAAATGCCTTTGTGAGTGCTGGGTAGTGCATGCATGCACACACACACACACATACACACACACACACACACGCAGTAGAACACACGCACGCACGCATGCACACACACACCATTATCCATATCCATAACTCACAGTGGGACTATGCGACTAGTAGGCATTAGTTATCAGAAGGTAAACTATAGACTATTATCATTGTCTGCGAGATTGTCATGCATTTTAAGTCACCACTGTTTGGCGGTATTATTGCATTTAAACCAAATGAGGATCTGTTATCATTGCAGATCGTGCTGTTTATCACTTTAGAGATTAGCTGAGTGTTGTTAACCAGCTTCCATATACCAAAAATACAGTCTTGTCAAGTCTAGTGGAGCTGTCTGTTATTTCTGTGGATATGTTGATGAAATTGCAAATCCTTTCTCAGTTTACCTTGCCTGTGGGCATATGTTGAGTCAAACTAGAGTATATTTACAGTTTGTTAGCCAACATTTCCACTTACTTGACACATCAGGATAAACCACTACCTTCTTCAAAACAATCGCCTCCACCTTGGAAGAAATAAGATGATAGATAGATTGAACTTGGAGAACGACAGTCACATGTGGCATGCAATAATCTAGTACAACATAACTGGTGTCAAGGTCTGGTATCAGTCACATGAGACTTGGAATAATCCTATGCAAAACGAGTAGTATAGCACTGAAATATTAACAAAGACATCATACACACCACATAGATTAGCCACAATAGTAACTACAGCAACTAATTCATAATGACACACTGGAATTCACTGTGGTGGAAGAGTGAAGGGCCAAGATTGATTCCTCGCTCTATTCATGCTTTAACTTTCTCAGAACACATTCCTGAACATGTTTTCTGGTCATGTTCAAAGCAGTAATGCAGTAACTTGCAGTAACTTCCTAGCATTCACAACACAAAATGTGACTGGTTCTCATTGCTCTGTCACAATCAGCAGTCGAGTCACCAGTGCGGTGAGGATTTTATTTTTCCATCTGCGGTGTCCACCCCCCCCCCCCCCCCCCC
>OMNO01079579.1:14213-31314 GCA_900303215.1 Trachyrincus scabrus | reverse complement strand
CTCCCCCCAACACACACACACCCCCCACCAGTGCAGCGCTTACCTTTCTGTACGAGTCTTCTATTGTCGGGTCATACTTTTCCACGAAGATCCCCTGTACGAACTGAACCGTCTACAAGAAGGAGAGACAGACCAGACCACCAGCGTCAGAACGAAGCCTCGCCAGAACGTATGCGATTGTAGCATGATCAAAATATCCCCTCCCAAAAACTCGATGAAATACTACGATCTCTTAGTAGTTGGCGTGTTTGTTGCTAGAGTAGCGAAGTGAAGTTAGTTTGCCTGAACACATCTTGAGGTCTTAACCTGTCAGGACCTGCCTGTTTGGCGGAATAACCTGACAGACACCTGGCAGTGTTGGTGAAGAACAGTACATAAGACTCTCTACTTCTTCTACTATCAGCATGGAATTCAGTTTTTTTTCTGCAAATTAGGCATTGTGTATATATTTGTGTGTATATGTATATATGTGTGTAAATGTTGTACATGTAGGTGTTTGTATATGGAAAAACCCAATAAAAAAATAGGCATTGTGATTCCTTAAAACTTAATGGCTAATAGACCCACAATGATCACATAGATAGGATCATTGTGCATGACAAATTGCTACTACTGTATATATGATAGGTGCCCAGATAATCTAAAGCCCTTTCCCATACTAAGCTTATGTAATTCTGCAACTAGGCAGAACTGCACAGCAGTGCAAAAATAAAAGTATTTTCATACAAAAGAAAAACAGCTTTAATCAATAGTCATAGGTTACTCTTGTGATTTGATAAAAGGCACGTTCCCCCTCTAGGCACCACCAGTTGAAGCTTGACCGAGTAATACACATTGTCCTCAACATATGATTAATGGTGGTCTAGGGCAACGGTACAAAGACTTGAAAAAACCCGGCAGAGACCTCACGGATGGCCAGCAGGAAGGATTTGAGGTGGGTGGGGGTTAGGATGCAGATAAAAATACTCACCAGAGCAGACTTGCCCACACCTCCTGATCCTAGCACCACTAACTTGTATTCACGCATGGCGGGATCGCTTCACCGGACAGCCCCAGCAGTCTGCACTGGACAGGCGGGAAGAGAGGAGCAAAATAAAAAGAGAGAGGGAGAGACAAAGAGAGATTTTTTTGGATTTAATGTAAAACAAATAAAGTAAAAAGAAGGAATTCCCCCGTAGTTTGATCGCTAAAATGTTTCCTCCTCTGGAAAAGAGGAAGGATTCTAGTCATTCCTGGAGGTGCACAACAATAGAGTGGGAACACCCACAAGTGGAGCTGCTGCTGCTGCTGCTGCTGCAGGGTGGAGGAGGTGAAGCCTGCGTGACCTCTCTCTCTAATATAAACCAGCTGTGGCGCACATTCGTGTCTATGCGGTTGCGAGGCGACCGTACAGAGAGAATAAGAAGAAGATGCATGGATTTGGCCAAAGCACCTCATAATGACGCGATTATTTGGCCATCGGCGCGAGCTGTCAAAACACTGCCGCCGTTGTCAGACACGGGGCCGAGCAGTCATTCCTTCTGGAGAGAATACAACTATTGAGGCCGGCCTCGTGGAGAGGACTCGCACACTATGAAAAGCGAGATTAAGACTAGGGGTTAGTGTGAAATCAATTGATTAGCTCTTCTAGCATTATGGGGGGGACGGGGACGGAGGGTGTTGGGGGATCAATGGCTCACACACAGAAAGCAGTTAAGTCAGTGGGGTTTAGCCAACTGGGTCACTACCAGTTGAGGTCAGCTGAAAAAGCTGCGGAGGTCCGTTACTGGTGTTTTCTTTGCGATTAGGGCTCTAGCAGTGGAGCCCGAGGAGGGCTGGGGAGTCTGAGAACCCACATGATGATTTCACATTGATTTACAATCGGCTGAAATGGATACAAATGGTCCACGGAAAGCAGTGCTCAAAGCTGCAGGCGTAGAACAGCTTGAATTTCATTCAACAGTTGATTTGAGTTGTTTTTCTCCCGGTAATTAGTATAATTCGCTTGGACATGATATTGCTCTGGCTGTACTACTTTCAGAATTTGCCTGCTGTCAAATGTAATACAGAACAGAAAACTAAGTTATAATATATTACTTGGAAAGACTATACTCTGCTGCTGGTGTAAAATGACACCATTACTTCGGAGAGCAAATTGGGGGGTTCCCTATGTCCACTGATCATGGTTTGTTATTTAATGGACCGTGATCAATCAATGACAAAAGTGCACTGTGACACGGCTATTTTTTTATATTTGGAGTAAAAGATGCATTTCTCGGACCAGACGGCAGCCTAGTTGGACCACATCAAGTGGTCAAACACCAGGGAGGCCAAGCAGAAAGACTTCCAAGCCAATGAGAATGGGTCCAAAGGCCAAGCCAGGCCCATGAATAATTCATATCCTCTAAACCTCGCGACTCAAGGGAGAAGTATTATTCTTCCGTGTGATTTTTCTTTTTTGGGTGGGGCTGTTTAAGGAACAACAGCACGTGACTGCACAAGTGCTTTGGGGCGGAAAATAAATAAATAAAAGACTTCCCATGTCAGCGCTCAATTACAAAACAGAATCATCTGTGTGAACCGCACACAATGATTTATGCCAGGCCCTCCTTTCCACTCCAGTGATATGTACATGATGTTTTCTTGCATGAACAAAGGGGAGTCAAAACCCTGCTATGAAGCAAATGACATCAGAAACGGCCCATCCCCACACACAGGGTCCGCAAGTTCAAAAGAATGCTCCACATGTATTTAAACAGGGTTCACTAGCACACAGTTATGTTCCTGGCATCTTTCATAGTCTGATAACATAAACAAACCCCTGCCCGTACGTCAGGACACAAAACCGGGTCATGGGCTCACTGCTGCTGGGTCGATGCCACGCCAAAATGACCTGGCAGTTGACTTCATTGTCCGGAACTCATAACCAACCAGACTGTGGCTATATGGTGTTATAACATAGGGATAATCTACTTGGCCTACAACTAACCCTATAATTTAGGTTTTTACCAACGGGACCACACCTTGTGTCATTCTGACTTGTCAACATTACCGGAAATCTACCCTGTCCTTATAACACTTTCTGTGGATTAGTATAATACAGTCAGTGTATGATACAGTAACAAAAGAGATTGCATTACAATGTACAAACTTTAAAAGGAGTTGTGTAATCAGATAATGTTTTGGCAAATAATATTATCAACCACATTTTTTGGAAGTAAAGATTACCTCAGCCAACAACTTCTTTTCCACACATTTTGAAGGTTTGCTGATGGCCATTACAAAGTATACCCCACTGTATAACCCACAGGTTAACAATGCAATTGTGGTGGTCAACTTATGGCCAAAAACCTTTTTGGAGAACTAGACAATTACTGGCTATGCATGCGTGTTAATAATGAGTCGAAAAAGTTGTTTGTTCAGTAATACTTCTTCCATGTTGGAACACCACTCAGCAGTACTATTGTCTGTGGTGTTTGCCACATAAAGAAAGAAAGATGTTTTTGACTGTGTAACATACAGTTTGATAGCTAGTCTTTTTGACTGCAGAAGCTTGAGTGACTTCCAATACTTCTTGGATGCCAAAGGCAGCCCTGCACAAGCCTAGTGACCTAGGTTCACCTCAGACTAAACCTGCCTTAGGGTTTTATTATTATCTCTTGTTGCCATCTACTTTAACAGAACGGTATTGGCGTTTCTGTAACAGAATAGCCAAAAGGAGGACAAAACGAAGTCAGCTGCCACCAGTCCGCCTGTGACATTCTCCGAATTACTTTCCTAACAGCAAAACTATGAGCCTATCTACACCAACCAACACATGCACACACACGCACAAATACACACACACCGCCATTTAAGGACATCTCCCTCCTAAAACTAAACCTCTCCTTCTTTCCACTGCCCTCGACGACACATTGTCGTTCCCAACAAAACAAACAGCAACATTTTTGTGCTCTCATAGTAACCCCAGCAAATAAAGAGGGAGGGGGAAGCCACATGTTGCACACACACACACACACACAGAGAGAATCCATGGTGAAGTCACTGCACCACTCACCCTCTATGGACAAAGGTATGTCTCCATGTAAGGCTGAAAGCGCAAAGAGGGATCTCTGGCAGCGCGTCTTCACAGGCTACGTCTCCAATGAGCTCAACGCCTAAAAGTATAGGCTGCGTGATTGCTGAAGGAAGCAGAAGGCTAGTATCTTCGACGCAAGTATTTCACCATCATAACCACTTCCTGGTGTGGCAAAGGATTTGCCAATGGTGATGAAGCTGTCAAAGACTGAGTCAGTGAGGGCACACATGATTGACAGCTACCGGCAGTCTCCCTTAACCCATTCCACAGATAGTGTCAAACCACACATCCGCCCATCATGCCGAGGACCCTGACACTACATGTTATGCCACCGCCTCGTTTGCTGGCTATGTGACTCATGTTGCATGACATTGCTAATGCATTGCTAATATAAGTTTAATGTTTTAAATGTTTCATAAGTTTTAATGTTGAAACACATTACATTGATGTCAAGTGGATAATTATTTGTAGTTGCATAGAAAAAAAAAACCCCAACATCCTCTTCTGTTACTCATGGACACCAAACCTAGTGAGAAACAAGGCATCACTTCTGAGAACCACTGCTATGCTTAAAGAAAGTGAGAAGTAAAGCCCGGAAGAAAATGTACCAAAGAAGAAAAGAGAAAAGAGAAGTATGCTCAGTGTTAATTATCATATTATACATATTATATATTATGCAACCAAAAGTACAGGCTAGTCACTTCCTGGCCAACACCTCAATGATTATGAGAGATGTGTTAAACCCAGTTGCAGTAAGATTACAAATAACAAGAAAATACGATCGGAAAAGCAACATGCAATCAGAATATTGATGCTAGATTACAATATGTTCCCAATAAGAGGCATCTGCAAGTGACATACGCCTGTCAGTTATACGTATGTGTTGTGGAGCCTTGACCTGTAACCACATCCTCTTTGCAGCGCATCAGTTGGCCTCATGCTGATAGCATGGAAAAAGAGTATCTACTAAAATAGACTTTCAGTCTCTGTTCCTGTTTACCATAAGCCTTGTTTGCTCGAGGAGGAAGTGTTTTATAGACTATATTTCATCACGAAACCCAGGCTAGTAGAGTTCCAGTACACAGGATGAGGCAGATTAGTTCGACTCAGTGAAGAAAGTGAACTTCTCAGGAGGGCGCATCGTGACACACGAGAATCCAGTCTCAATAGAAGGTCCTACGATTGAGATACGTCCCCAAATGTATAGTTTTATCAAATATATCCCACCTTCACGTTTCGCTAGTGGAACCCTACCCGCGATGTCTACCGCAACAGGCTATAGTACACCTTTAACCCTCGACAAGAGAAAGGCATTTAAGCAGTCTACTTACCTTACCGAATCGAGTTAATGTAGTCACACGAGTGACACACGGTTACCACACCGGGTCGAGCCCGTTATTTGCGGGCTGTGACCGTTGAGCGCGGCGGTAACACTCCCTGAACCAGTTCGAGGTTTGCCATTATAACAACGCTTTAATGACGTAAGTATACACTTTACCATATCGCCCCATCGACGAGTTCATATGAAGCGAATCACACGCGAATTAATTAATTCAGATCTTAAATACAGTATCTCGACTATCCGTGGTCTGGCTTCAGTGCAGCAAACAGACTAAGCCATTTTAACTAGCTCGTTAGCAAAATAATGCTAACTAGCTAACAGACTGCGACGAAAAGGGCTAGCGACACTTCACAGGCTAGCTAGCTAGCCGATACATTCCTTTCCCAGAAAGAGTCTAACACACAGTTAGACCGCCGGAAACATATACTAAATGTGAAACTCGTTTAGTTGCATTGTTAGGTTAAATTAAATATACAAGCAGACATGCTAGCCACACATAATACAATGTATTTACCCCTAAAGACCAAACCCATTGCTAACATTACCTGCCCTTCCGCCTGGCCTTGACTAAAATGGGAGTGCACAGTACGTTTTACTTACGGAGAATGTTTACTGACTGAAACCAAATATACGGCATGCAGCCCAATACACTTGCTGATCCCAACTGTAATAGTTGACGGTACACTCTGAAGCGAACTATACATTTAACAGGGACTATTAGCCAGATAAGTTTGACGTTTCCACTTACCGTCTCTCGTTCGCTGTCTCTGGCTACTCTGCAAGTGTCAGTTTCCCTCCTGCCCCTGTGCGCAGTAGACGTCATTCCTGCCCATTTCTTTTTTTGATGATCACGGCTCATCATACATTTGTCCCAGATCATTTGTATTGAAATGGTACCCATTCAGTTTTGGCATTTATTTCACTATAGAACCATTCCTATCATATATATAATATATATTCTATATATACATTATATATATATATTTATATATATATATATACATATTATATATATACATATATTTATATATATATATATATCATTATATATATACATATATATATGTATACATTATATTATATATATATATACACATTATATTATATATATTATATAGTATATCTCACATTATTAAGATAGGGAACCGTATGGTGAATGTTATTCAAATTGTGTAAGTGTGAGATACTTTATATGTAATCTGATCACCAGGACATGACTTAAAAAATAGTATTAAATAGTATTAAACTTGGCATCATAAATAATGGCCTTATATCATCTCCGGTATTAGAGCAGTTATGGACACTTTAGATTCCCTATTAAATGTTTACTTTAGCTGGCTCAATACAAGTACAATGTGTCACAGAACATGTTTAAATATAAGTAAAACTTTACTTCAGAAGCATTCATATGGGCCAATTATACAATATAGAATGGGGGGAAATAGAAACGGTATGAGCATGGACTACCCTCTAGTGGGGGAGATGGTAAATCCTGGAAAATCAGTCTTTGTCTAGTCAATGGATCTAACAAACTACACAAAAAGCTAACAAATAGACAGATTGAGGATTTTATTATGGTAGAATTCCATCTCACATGTGTGATGTCATGTGTAATAACCCCTGCAATCCCTTTCCATTAGCAACTTTACTATATTGGTGTTTCATAAAAAAGAAAAAAAACAGCAGATCTGACAACAATCCCAGTACAACTCTTTCCAACTAAGAATAAATAAACACCTTTAAAAATGGATATTCCAGGGACAACATTGAATAATTAATGACTGCCTTCATGAAATAAAAACAATTGAGAAGGTGTGGCTGTTTTGGATTCATAAAACGGCCAGCCCAAGCAGGTGACATCTTTAAGGCAAATATTTGAATACATGCGGAATATTTACTGTATATATACATTTAATAGACATTATACAATTCACCAGCTTCCATCTGCGACATGGCTAGATTTTCCACTAGCTAGGGCCCATCTGTACTGCAGGGCAAACATGGATGACTTGTCAAGTTATTTGTGTTTTACCGATGTCGGGAGAACATGACAAGGCTGAGCAACACAAGAAGACGAGTCTGTACATGGATCCAAAATGAAGGAAAACAAAGATGTATTTTGCTCCTCGCTTCTGTCAGTCCATGGAATGTGCAAATTGGTGTAAATAGTTTGTTGCCCATTTTTCCCCATATTCTTTTCTTCCTTATTTTCTTTCTTCATAACTTCCACAAGTAATTCAAAAAAACCTAGTTGATGTCATCAGAAATCCCCCTCCTCATTGATATTGCCTGTAATCTCCAAAACCAGGTGCAGACATGGGGGCTGGGGCAGGTTCCTCTGCAAATTGGGGACCTAGATGGAAGGAATGAGAATAATATATATATTTTTAGAACTAGAGCTGGGTAGTCACGCCCCTTTCTTTCGCTGGCTGGCTGGCTGGTCCCTGCCCGGAAGATGTTCCTTTACCCACAACCGCAACACAAAAATGTCAGTCACCTTTATGGAGGTATGACCTGAACGTTGGCATGCATACTCACCAATGCGTAAATAAATGTGTAACATTAATTCACCACATTTCAGCTCAGTAGGAGTAGCAGCTCCCAGCACTGCAATTATAGATGTGGGAGCAGAGAGCGGGCGTCATTTGTTTACTAGCAACTATGCTCGCTACCCAGCAACAATCGAGCGATGAGTAAGTTACATGTATGTTGTAGTTCTTCTAGTATTTCTACTAAATCTTCTAGTTCTACCAACTAAAGAGCAAATAGGCATTTAATCTTTACTTCTTGAACATAATTCAGAACGACCAATTTTATAAAGTATAAAAAGAAATACCATACCATGTGTTTTTCTTTTATGTACAGCTGTGCGAATGTCAGGAACTAATAATTTTAGTCCATAGAATTTTTTTAAAAAATGTGGCACCAGCAGTTTTCAGCACATTTCTCAGAATACGCTTTAAGACAACATCAAACTTATTCACGACTACAAATTTCATATAGTATGTCATTTTTACATGTTGCCCTCTATACTGTATAATGTAAAACCAAAGCTAATATTTTGTGTAGTCAAAAGCACCAGACTCACCGGTAGGAATCTGTGACGAAGCAAATCTGGTAAGTAGTATACCAGCACCTTCTATCAAAGCCAGCAGTATGCCTCCCATGGCTGCAGAACCGACCATGGCCACTGGTCCATCTGACGAAGAAGCAAAGTCCCAGCTGAACTCTTAAGCACACATTACATATGAGTCTAATGTAAATGGAAATGTGCACAAGCTGCATCAAATTTTCTTGAACCCTGGCACCAGGTCTACTAACTTCTTGCAGCAAGAATAGCTCCCGTCATGGCTCCACTTGTAATTGAATTCCAGGGATCCTCTTTGCCTCTAACTTTCACAAGTCCACAGTCGATCATGGAAAACAGGCCTCCCCATACAGCAAAACTCCCTGAAATCAGACAAACCAAAAACATGACTTGACTGCTAATATACCTGCCTATATTTAGGTGCCCATTTGAACATCGTTATGGATGTATTTTGGCCGAGGTGTGATGTTACATGTTATTACCTCCCAATTGTGGAGCTCTGGTCCGGATGGCAGTCATGCTACCCTTCATTCTGTGGTTCATTCCCTACAGGGAAAGGGACATTTCATCAAGAAACAATTCTTCTACAATTAAGACACCTTGTTTTGACACACCACGACACATTATTTGCGGACATCCCCAATTAAATTACCGAAAGCAAATTTTGTTTTCCTGCTTTTCAATGTAGACAACGCATGCACACATACCCATGGCGCCACAGGCTTCTATTGTTGTCCAAAAAAGTTAACAAAGCCCAGCACATGTAAAGCACCTTCCTGAGACTCAGCCCTCTAATAATGTATGATAGTCATGTATGAGCACAAGAACATATTCTCCTGACCCAAGCAATAACACTGCTGACACAAGAATAACATTATGGCCTTCTCGATTTCGACATTGTTGAAAGTTATTATTTGTTAAAAGGACGCCTGGCAGTGATAGTGGAATTGATGTGAGTCACAGTTGTAAGAATGGTGAAGATGTCTGTTTAAATATAACCTGGTTTACGCAACCTTGCCAACATTAGCTTTCTACTGGTGTAGAGGCAAATTTTTTTAGTTTTTACAGTCAATTGCCTTTTCTCCTCAATCTTGCCTCAACACTGATCAGAGACGCTAATCAGATCGGGCCATTGTTCGAATCCACATACAAACCACATAGGCTTATTAAGAAACAAATGCTTGAAAGATCATTTGCTTCAAAGCAGGTTCTCCTACTTTGGAAGTATGTGGTAGGCCTAGATCTAGTCGGTTGGCAATTTTAAAAATCCATCTGCATTTCTGAATTCTGTATTAGGAGAAAATGTGTTTGGTAGTATTGGTTTTGGGGCATAATAGCTCCAAAACACCTGGGCTGTCTGTGACATGTCTTGGTTACGCAACAAGGAGGCCGTTCTTCTGGTATATTATATGTACAGTTTGTTATAGATTATGTTTTGTGGTCTAAACTTACTGAAGGTGCATTTCTGAAGCCTTTGACAGCCTGGAAAATCCCACCGCCAATGGCCCCCATTGTGAAGGCACCCCCACAATCGTCCACGATTCTCCAGGGACTACATGAGAAACATACATACAGCAGTAATATATCAGACTGTTATGGTGGGGGAAGAGTATTTCTGTAACTATACATTGTAGCCCTGACCTCGGATACCATTAGAGGTTGTCTCAATATCGGAAATGATTTGTAAACTATAACAATCCACGCAATCTGAATATCATACGATAGGGTAATCATTACCCAACTATGTCAGCAAGTTTCACTGAATTTGGCCAACTGCATGCGTTAGCACATTTAGCTTTCCATCTCACTAACATCATGGCGGTATAACCATTTCGAAACACATCACTCGACTCAAGAGACATTTGCATACATTGCATTTGGTTACGGAAATCGTTATACCTTCCAATACATTATCAACAGATCAATTAAATTACATTTAGTTAGCAAACATGTTAGCAACACACTCAAATGCAGTCACTGCCACCACGTTCATATTATGTATAAATAGCGGAAGACAAACGTGGTACCGCTTGAATAACTAAATAATTGTTGAAGTAATTAAATGACTGGAATCAAATGCCAGTTCACTAATTAAATGACATGTGTTATAATGGTTGCTGAAGAGTTATTCCACAAGGTCACTAGCAACGTGACTAGCGTTGACTTTCAAGGCTCCGGTGGTGGAGCCTTGATGCTACATGCTACACGGTGTTAGCATTGCGACCAACGTTAGCTTGGCAAAATGCTATAATGCTAATATATACTACTACTAAAAAAAAGTATCAAACGCGACTTCAGTTGTCTGTTTGTTCAACACAAGCAGTGGGCCTTACTGGATGAAAACACATTTCTGTAAGTATTTCTACAGCTACCTACCATGGCTCTCTGGCGTATTCCTCCATTTTGTTCTTCTGGTGTTCCGAGTGACGTAACACTCTCGTCAAGCTGACGTAACACCCCCGAAACGTGTTCAAGGGCTGTTACAGAACTGACGTGTTTTTTTGTCTAATAAAACACAATGGCACAACAATCAAACGACAGAGATGTAAAACAAGTTAGTTAGTCGGGTAACAAGCACAATTGGTGTCGTGCGATGCCAAGATTGGTAATGCCAAAATCAGAAAGAGAATTGTTGTTTCTAGAAAAGTGGTAGGCCTAAGGTCTACTGTTGCTGTCATCTGTCAAATGACCATCGAGTTTTGTCATTAATAATAATCTGCATCCGTGCCGGCAATACTATGGATATTCTTTTTAAATGAATCAATCATTCAACCGATGAATCGGTCAATCAGTCAACAAGTCAACTATCAATCAAAAACAAAACCACTGTTACAGTTTCTGAATTCAGAAGCTGTAGTCATCCTATACAAAACTGATCGTTATTTTATAAACAAATCGGTTTCTGACGTTTGGAAATTATTATGTTATAATTCTGGGTAGGCCTAATGCCTAATGTCTCTGTGTTTGAGGGGTAACTGCAGTCTGGTGTTTAGTAACTATTCTTTTCCCTCCATCCCAGATCTGGACTATTGGCCAGAGTAGCAGAGACAGACGCTGGCCCCGTGGCGCACAAACAGTAAAGGAATGGGTTGCAGAGCAAGTCTCCATTGAGAAATGACCAAATATAGGCATTTTGTGGATGCAGAGGCTGAGGCAAGGAGATGAATACATAAACTGGCCTGCTGCTCTCTCTCTCTCTCTCTCTCTCTCTGAATACATAAACTAGCCTGTTGCTATCCTGCTCTCCCTCTCTCCCCCCTGAATATCCAACAGCTGGGTAGGGTATAGCCGACTTGCTGACTGACTAACTTGCTGTCTTGCTGGGGTACGTGCCGATGTTTCCCTCCAGCCTTGAACAACATTGAGGTGAAACAGCCACAGCAAACCAAACCAAATAATTCCTGTTGGTGAACACTATTGATAGATACCAATATATAATACAAATATAGCATATTTATGACTTCCCATTAGAACTATACCATTGTCTTTAATTGAAGACATTGCTAATTTAAGGCATGTTTATAATAATAATACAACATAAAAAAACATTCGTTACAATGTACAATCATCGGCATCACCACCATTTATATCACATTAACAGTTTGAGAAGGACATTCTGTTAAAAGTATGGCATAAGTCAAGACAAAACTGTTAAAGACTGTGTTAAACACATTATTTAATGTAATCTCTACGATATTCAACCTCCCAGCCTAAAATAATCAAATATCACTTGAAAAAATCAGTTTCTACTTCCTGATAAAGACTCTGTGTAATTCTATCCTGCATACTGTTATCATAGACCAGGAATCCACTGGGCTGTTATCCAATGTGTTGAACATTGCCTGAGATGTCTTGAGATTTGGCATTGAGACACACCACAAACCTTGTTTCATTCCATCGATCTGGTAACGCTGGCGCTGTCAAATTGTTAAGAAAAGCTGCTGTGCTTTTCTTTTTTTTTACTTCCCTGATTGACTTTCTAGAATTCTGCATTTGTGCAGTGAAAAGCTTGACATTTTTCACAAATAAATATTTAGATCAAATTATTGCTCTGTTTATCAATAGCTGGCTCTTATAGATTGATTTATAAAGCTATTTGTAAGTCTTATGTCCCTCTTTATTTCCGCCACGCTCACATTCGTCCATTTTAATTACATGATTGGCTTCATATAATCAAGTGCAAATAACAGGTAAAGCATAAATATGAACAGAAAAAAACCACAAACTCTTGACACTCGCTGCAGTTTAAGACACCCCTGCATCACTCATTCTCCATAGCGTCTTATTGGTCCAGTGTTAGAGGGGAGTACATCATTGGTTGGGCTATTCTTTTCAAACCAATGGAGTTCTCATCTCATCCATTTTACTTTCTTTCTCTGCCTCCATGTATCCCACGGTTCAATTATATAAAACAATGTTACAACAGCATGGGAGGATATTCATATTTAGCAGCCTCTTGAAGGCTGGTGGCCAGATGTCGACCATCCCTTTCTGGTGGCCTGTCCATTCCAATGGCAATTATTGCAACCACTTTGGCACTGGAACCTGCATGAGATAAAGAGACGCGTTAGTAAATATAAGATGCGAATGTACTTCACTTGCTTACAAGTGAATCAATGTACATATTTCACCCTACCTTTTTCAGTTGGGTAACACCGCTTCCTCTGATGGAGGCCAGCAGTTGGTCCCTTTTGTTTTTGCTACCCGCTGGGCTCTTTGCATCCATCTTCCTCCGTGAAACTGGTGTCAGGGAGTTCCTAAGGGAGTCCACATCTAGCATGGGTGGAGGGGGAGGCGGAGGTCCACCCCCAGGTGGAGGTGGAGGTGGCGGGGGAGCGGGGCTTCCTGCTCCACCTCTCTTGGGAGTGAGCTTTGGCGACGGCATGGGCGAGGGGATGGGGGATGGTCTTGGGGAAGCCTTGGGCGAGCTTCTGAGCGAGCCACCGCCACCACCAGTCTTGGGTACCTCCAGCGTTCCCTTCTTCTCCCCGTTGGCCTGGGCCAGCTTCTGCTCCTGAAGGCGTTTCTGTCTTTGCCGGTCCATGTTGCGGCTCAGTATATTGGTCATGGTCATTCTGGGCCCTGCCAGCTCAAAGTGGTAGCCCAGCTTCAGCAGGGTTGTGTTGTCCTTTAGAATTTTTGTCATCTCCATTTCGGTCTTGCCGCCACAAATGTGCCGCTGGTTGTGGAAGCGTAGCTCGGTAAGGGTGGAGTTGCGCTGCAGCGCCTGGATGATGGACATTATACCCTTGCCGGTGAGAAGGTTAGAGTCAAGGTTTACGCTGGTGATGGTGTTGTTGTGGCGAAGGGTGCCCGCGATAGCGTACGCCACGTGGTCATCGGCCCGGCAGTTGGCCAAGGCGAATGTCTTTATGCATGTGTTCTTGTGCAGCGCTTCGGCGAACTGAATGAGCGTTTTGACCTTGATAACCTCAGAGTTATTGACGTTGAGCTCAAGGAGAGACGGGTCGTTGGTTCGAACCTGCTCCATCAGCTCGTCAAACATGCTAGAATCCTCATCCTCCTCTTCCTCGCCCTTGCTGCTAGGACTGCTGCCTGCGTCACAGTTGTTGAAAGTCTTACTTTCCTCGGCCTTGTTGTTGGCTATGGAACATTTGCTGTTGTTGCCCTCGTCCCGGCCCTCTTTGGACTTGTTCTCCTCAACGTTCACGTGTGCGTTTACTTTCCTCTCCTCTTTTACATGGCCATTTGGCTTCACTTCCTCGTCGGTCTCTTTCCTTTTCTCGACCTTTTCACCCTCAAGTTTGACTTTGGTTTGATCCTTGTCCAAAGCTTTTTTCTCGTCTACCTGGCTTTCTTCTGCCTTACTCTGCTTCTCCAGCAACATGGAGACACGTCCCCGGGTCCTGACCTCATCCTTTCTCTCTTTCTCCTTGCTCCCTTCCCTCTCGCTCTTCTCCCGCAGTTTGGATATGATGTCTTTGGTTTTGCTGTCATCCTTCCTCCTGGAGTCCTCTTTCTTCTCTTTCTCCTGGCTCTCCTTTTCTTTCTTCTCCTGCAACTTGGAGATCATGTCTTTGGTTTTGCTACCAGTGCTCTCGCGGGCTTCTCTCCTGTCTTTTTGAACTTTGCCGTCCTCGTACGTCTCTTTGGTGTCTTCTCGCACCTCGCTCCTTCTGCTGTATCTACTGGAGAGGCCCAGGGACTCCTCTTTGGAGCCCTCGGGTGCTCCTCCTCTGCTGCTCCTGTTGGTGTCCAGCCTGGCGTCTCGCTCTGTTGAGATGCTGGCCTGTCTCTGTATTCCTCCTCTCTTGTCTTCGTTCTCCTCCTGGCTCAGTCCTCTCTTCCTCAGGTACTCCTGCTTCCGGCTCTCCTTCTTGGGCTCACCCTATTGAGGGAAGGAAGAGGGGAGTACAAGGTATATTAACTTTTAGTAGAACCTTTAGTACTATAGTAGAAGGTATATTAACCTTCAGGAGAAACTTTAGTGTACTTTACTGTACCTGTACTATAGTAGTAGGTATATAGACTTTTTTAGAACTTTCATTAGATAGATAGATATAGATGTATGTATGGATGGACGGACAGTGGATAGATGATCTCAGAGAGTGAGAGTATAAACAGAGGACTCCACCCCCTCCCCTTTTTTAAACAAAGTATGATGCAACCCATGATGTAACACCTAATCATGCAGTGGCGTCTACGGTTATAATCCAGAGCTTTTGAAATGTCTCATCCTTACAACTAGTCACTGAACACACCTAAAAACCCACTTAACGGTATGTGTGGGTTTCTTAGTGAGTCAAACAGGGAACCATTTCAAGGCCCTTCAGCGATACAGCCAGGGGGAGAGTCACGACAGGCTAAGTGTTTGATTTGTGAGCACTCCGACTGTTTGGCCAAGACCACTGCAGATGTGTCCTTAAAAGGCAGCGAGCGTAGGAGTAATCAACCAAGGAATTCCATCAGACCGGGATTAAGAAGCTCCACAGGGCCGTGGCTCTCAGTTAAACACATTAAATGTCAAGCCTCCAGCCCGCATGCTTCCTTCCATAACACTACCAGGGAATCCATGCTCATGCAAAAGGGGACTTATTCCTTAACTCATCTATAGTGGCCTATAGCAGACACAAAAATACCAATCGTCTGTGTGTTTGTATACACTTGTTGAGTGTCTTTTTATACATGGAGGATGAGGGTATGAGGAGGAGAATGTAGAATGGCTGTCAAGAAGCCCGGGGGGGGGGATCTTGTGTTTTCCTGGCACAGAAGCCCACCCCCGGAGACCCCAATATTAATGAAGTGATGGACATCGTATGCACAAGGTCCAGTTGTCCAAAGACAGGGCGGTTGTTCAAAAGGAAAACATATCTCATGGAAGCTATCATTAGCATATGGAGAGAGGCTGCGTGTTCTATAACACTGTAACTGTAATTTGTCATCATTTTGTGCCTTGTCAAAATACAATTTCCATTTGCCCTTTAGGTCTACTTGGAAAACAGAAACAGAAAAGAGAGCCAGAGCAAAATGTTCCATGGTAAAGGTTTAGCCTAAACACCCTTTCATGGCTTTCTTCATTGATAATGAAGTGGGTGAAGCATAAGGTCTCAGTGATGTTGACCATACCTCAGGCGATGGTTCCCTCGGACCCAGCCTTCCCTTAGGATCATTCTCCGGTCGACCGCTCGCCTTAGAGTCCCAGGCAGCACTGTTGGCCCCGGGCTGGGGCGCACCACTAGATGGGTGCTCCCCTTGGACAACGAGCTTCCCCCCCTCGTTGGCCAGGTCGGGGACTTTCATCATGTCCTTCTCCAGCTCCTCCACCTCCTCGGGGGAGAGGGTGGACAGCAGGTTGTCCAGGTCCGGATCCTCGCTCACCTGCCGCCCTGTGCGGGTCAAGCCTTTGATCTTCCTGCTGGACATGGTGGTCTAGAAAGTGGACGTTAGGACTCCGATAGAGAGAGAAAAAAGACCTGAGAAGTTGTTGCTGTTGTTGTACTTTTAAAAAAAAGTAAACTTCTGTGTTGTTATTTGTGGCTCCTATAGGTCAACGGTGAAGTCCTGTCGTCCACTCCTGCTCACCAAGAAGCCACCAGAGGCATCAGTCCTTGTGCAAAGAGGCTGGGCTCACAGGGGGCTGCCTTCCAGATCAGGATAGCAGTGGTGGACTGCACAAGCCTCGCATCATCAAAGTAGACGGTGCTTCTGGGACATTCTTTGAAATCCTGTAAAAGTGCATGTCCATATTTAGTCCAGTGTACATAGTCCTTTAAAGGCAACGGGGAGGGCCAGCGTTTACAAAGAAGGCAGAGTCTGGCATTACACAGCGAGACTTCCTATTACATAAATCAAATTGTTATTATCATGAGACCTGATGTTCCTGATGATTTCATTATTAAAGGCTCAGATAGGTATTTTAAAATAAAATAGTGGCAGTAGGAGTGAGAGTACATTCCTGATATTAAGTCAATGGCATTAAATAACAAAGATGTTTGTGCTTGTTACAAATGCACCGTAGTGGATAATGTAAAAGGGCAAGGAGTCATTGTTTGGTAAACTCTACATACTGCAAGAAACTATAAATATCTAAAGTAAACAGGCCTATCTGTCAAACTGAACAAATAATAATTACAGACATCTAGTGGACAGAAAT
>OMNO01079578.1:12976-29034 GCA_900303215.1 Trachyrincus scabrus | reverse complement strand
GGAACCGTCTCCAAAACATTCCCAACAAACTACACGCACGATTGTAAACCAACGTAATATAGCTTGCGTGTGTATATGCGGAGTGTAGGCCTGTAGTCTACACGGGGAGGACTTTAAAAACAACAATACGGTACATCGTTCTTTTTTTGTTTTGTTTACAAAGGCTATTTTTTAAATCATTTTTTATCGAATGCGATTAAAAGAGTCCAACTTTTAGTGGTAGTTCCCGTGATGCGTTAGGTGCTATCAAAAGCAATTCAGTGTACTGTAGTTCACTTTGAGAAGACACGTTTAGTAGGCTGCAGGAACAGCCTGCTGCAGGAACAGGCAGGAACAGCCTGCTGCAGGCCTACCGCCGATACAAAGAGCGGAGGGCTGAGGGTCGTGCAGGCGCAACATAATGCGGACGGTCCCTGACATCAAGGCTCGCAAACCCGTCTTTTGTTCTCCTGCTGGAGGAGCAGGAGGAGCAGGAGGAGCTGGCCGTGGTGCTGAACTACCACTCTGTCACACACATGTGGACGTAAACGGGAATTCATGACAGCATACAAGACGAAACACTGGTCGTCATCCGTGAACGTGAATCATTAGATGGACTCTTCTTATTTTTCTACACCGACCGAGCATGTAAACAATAAGCCCACATGACTTGGTACACACCCGACATGCGCACAAGACCTGGGTAGACTTCAAAGAGTCACGACAACATGAATATGCTATGAATATATATATATAAATAACCCTAGCTTGTATTTAGCCGCCCATTGAATAAGGGGCTAAATACAAATTCAAATTCGCAACGCTGTTCTCAGACTTCTAAGCTAAGCTCAAATGTTGGGACTACCATCTGCCATCAGTTCCTAAATCCTGTCTCTGCCCACGACCCTTGAACCCCAACACGGGGCTCTAAAGGACCTTATATAATCCTTGAACCCCAACACGGGTCTGTAAAGGACCTTATATAATCCTTGAACCCCAACACGGGGCTCTAAAGGACCTTATATAACCCTTGAACCCCAACACGGGGCTCTAAAGGACCTTATATAACCCTTGAACCCCAACACGGGGCTCTAAAGGACCTTATATAACCCTTGAACACCAACACGGGTCTGTAAAGGACCTTATATAATCCTTGAACCCCAACACGGGGCTCTAAAGGACTTCAACTAGCAGATCATGATGCACCATGTGATGCAGCTTGGCCACGCCCATAATGTACATTAAAAAATAAAATATTATATATATATATAGGCTATATATTAGGCCTGCCATTATTGGGTGGCAATAAATTAGGCTACTATTGCAGTTTGGTATGTTAGTATGTACATTCAATTACATGAATTTATTAGTACAATTAATTTATTCTGAATATTTAGAATATTTCTGAATAAAAATGATAAAGTAGGTCGGCTACTGTGCTAAAATTCACGGGTATATGCACATTTGTTTTAGATTCGATTTTTGTTTGTGAGTCTGGACATAACTATGAATCATAACCAAGACTCACCAGTTGAATAGGAAGACACACTTACAGGCCAACACCAAATAAAACACACAATTCACGGAAAAGTATTTTTTATTCCACAAAATACATGTTTTAAAAATCATAGGTCAACAACGTTGTGAGTGTGAGGAGAAAGCCAAAGGTCGTGTGGATACTTACTCGACATGACTTGTCAACTTCCCCACAATTCTCCTCCAATCCAGTCTTAAATCTAAACACGGGGATAATAATATTCACCAAGATGAGCAAGCAGACAAACAGCAAAACAATGCATTAAAGGGTGCATGTTGAAAGGGTTCTTACTAAGGTGAGACGTGCAGAAGAGAACACACCGTTTCATCTTCAGATGAGACTCCACAGCACAGCGAGGTCACAGTCCAAGGCCTGCGAATTGAGATTGTGTGTTTTGGGTGCAGAGTAGAAAGTTAGATTAGTAATCAAACCATCATTAATCAAATCATTATATACACACACATGCACTAAATGTACGCAAGCCATAAATATTTCGGCACGGTGTGTTAGTTCGACGCGACGTGTTCGAGTAGTCCAACTAACGGTGATGTAACCACTGTGAAGCCCTAGCGACCCCTAGCGGCAGGTCTAGGTATATCACAGTATTCCGGTTGACCTTTAGGCCTGCTCCTGAAAACCCACAGGCTTACTCATTCCCGAGTAAGGTTAAGTCGTATCTAATGAATCTCATATGACAACATTTCTAACATTTGAATAATGTATTTCACCCAACTGGGTCCCCTTCAGTTTCTATCAAATCTAATCCATTTCCCAGAGAAGGTAATTAAAAGAATTTCAAATTATGGCGACGGTCTTCAGGTTAAAGTGTTTAAGGTTACTTTAAGACGAATCCTACTCTGAGTGGGGAAAGGTCTAACTAAAAAGCAGCATTTCAAAAATGAATAATTTTCAAATTAGTAAAAAGCCTAATTAAGTCTATCGACATAAAAACATTTAGGTAAATATACATAGCACATGTATAGAGAAAGAGTATTTTGACTAAGTATTTGTGGTTTGCAATCAATTTAGGATTTGGATTCCAATTTAGGAGTCCCACTTGGAGATGTAAGGGAAAGTTGAGATTGCAAGGGTGTAACACGTTTTTACACCAGAAGAATAATGAAGCCACTAGCAGCACTTTGCATTTCATCATATTTGATAAGTATTGAGAATGAGGAGGTTTACAAAATGGCCCTTTAAAAACTCTTATGGTTACTATTCTCAAATATTCCAGGGGCATCAAGGTAATCAAATCAAATTCAAATCACTGTTTATTTGTCAATACGTTAAAAATAAGAGTGGACAACTAAAGACTAAACAATTCTAATTTGAAAGGACACTTTCTAGTCAGTTTTCTGTTCAAATGGATAAAGAAAATACATTTGAAGAAACTAGCCACTTGTCTATCAGCTTTTCTTTCTCAGGAACCAAAAACACTGAAGTGACTAAGAACTGAGAAGAGAACGCTGCTGGATGTATGAATCCAAGGTGATGGGAGATACGGAATCCATCTGACATGCATTTACTACAGAGCACTACTAAACCTTGTGCAATGGAAGATAATGGAAGGTAATATGCTGCTCTGACCGGTCAGAATCCCTCAGGACGGAGACAGAACATTTAACTAGAAAACTACCACTGAGCCGGGGAAGTTGACTCCACCATTGTGACTTGAAAAGTAGTTTGACCGTTTCACTCGTCTTGGTGAAATGGCCTGACTTTGTAATGACCATTAACTTAACAGGCACACAAATATATGGCTCCTGACTCTTTGTATTGTCACATATCTGTTTATTGAAACTATAACATTAATTCAATGAAAATGTTAAGTTAATTATCATTTTGAGTAAAATAAATATTGTAGCGAATAGCCAGGATTCAAAGAACAAGAATTATTCATTTAAAAATCCTAAAGATTTTTTTAATGTGATGGTTTATGATTTCAGGCAGTGGAGTGAAGGCAGATGAATAAAAACACATTGTCTTTTTAAAGTCAGATTTTTATTAAGTCAGGACAAATAAAATGTTGCTGGAGAAGAATCTTCATCGTCTTCCAAAATGAGCTTCGTCTCTTCTCCGTCCGTTGTTGAAGACAAAAAATTATCTTTTCAAAGACCCATTTCTCTCCCTTTAAATGAACACAACCCTCCTTTGAGCTACTGGACGATACGCAGCTGTCGCCGTATTTAAATCATCGCACAAGGAAAGCGTCACTTCAAAAACACAACATTTGGTGCTGGAACAATTAAAAAATTATTTCCCTGGCTGAACAAACGTGTATTATTGTAAAGAGGAGCAGAATATCTAAAATAAGTCTTCGCGACAACATCTAAACAAAGTTTTAAATCGATAGCCAATCGGTTGAAACGAGCCGTCGAAATGTTTTTTCAGAGAAACAGTAGAACAGTAGAACTATTTCCTCAACCTCACGAGAACAAAAGTACTTTAAGTCAAATTAAATTATTATTTTTTCTAACTAACTGACGTTTACTTGAATGCATGCAGACAAGCATGCCATGCGTCTCTCGTGGACAGAGCTCCATTATCAACTTTAACATAACGGACATTAAGATCGAACAAAAAACGTAACAAAAAGAGTGAATTTTAAATAGCCACCTCTTATATTCTGTTATCTTCTGTCTTCATACGTCTGCTCGGCTCTTCTCACAGCCCCCGCTTTCATTTACATCCCTCGGCGTCCTCTTCAGGCTTCCTCTCCTCGTCTTCTGCCATTTACCCGGCTCTGCGGTCCAGACTCACCCCATAACCGACAGCACAACCTCCGTCTAACCTTCTGGTTCACGTCTGGGATGGTTCCCGCGGCCCGGGGGCATCACGTCCCGGGACACAGACATGGGAGTGTTGGGCTACCTGCCGGGTCAGTAGCGCGGCGGAAGGAAGGGTCTTTTCGGGAGGAAACCGGGACCGCCGGGACCGCCGGGACCACCGCCTCTTGGACCCGGACGTTTGCCTCTCAGCCACGGATCGGGCCCACGGAAGGGAGGGAAGGGCGGACCCGGTTGCCTGGGTCCCCTCGGACGAGGGTGGTGTCCCGGGTGGAGCATGGGTCGGAGGGGAGGTCGGGGGGGGCCAGGGTGGCGCATTTCAGGATGGGGCGGCGGCCTCCTCTGATTCAGGCGGGGAGGAGAGTCATGGGGGTGAAAGTCATAGTGGAAGCCCTCAGACGGGGAGATGGGCCCCCTGGGGTAACCGTGGGGCGGGTTGGCCTCTCGGTAGTAGGGATCATCCGGACGGAAGTAAGGGTCGTGGGGTGGCCGGAAAGGAGGGCCTTCGTCCTCGTAAGGGGGTGCGTTGGGGCGGTAGGGGTCCTCGCGGTAGTGCCCGAGCTCGTCCTGGTAGCGCAGGTCATCGGGGTGAGGCGGGTCCTCCGGGCGACGGTAGCGGTCGTCACGGCGATCGTACAGAGGGTCGTCGAGGTGGAAGACGGATTTGTGCTGGTGGTCGTGGACCACCATCCCACTGATGATGCTGTCCACCTTGGACCCGGGAGCGCCTTCCATCTCTGGGTTGAGTACAGGGCGCTGCTCGCCTGCGACCGCAGGATGGGGCGCATCGAAGCCAGTTGGTGGGGGGGGTAACCTGGGAACCGGAGGAAGGTTACTATTGTAAAACTCAGAGGAGGGTCCGGGACCCTGTTGAGAAGCCACGCCGCGCGGCTCCTGATTGGGATCTCGTTGGTACCGGTACTGTCCCGGCGGCTGGCTGTCTTCGCCACCCCCTGGTGCGACCACACCGTGGCCCCTGTGGTTCAGACTGGCGCCCGCCTCGGGGTAAGTGCCACCGTACCAGCCCCTGTGTCCGTCGTCCCGGAAGCCCTCCGCCGCCTGGCCGCCGCTGGTACCGCCGCTGGTACCGCCCTGGGCGCCCCCCGTGGGCGGCAGGCGGGAGCCTTGCTCTGCGGTAAACGCTTGGTAGCGTGCAACGGGCGCCGCAAGCCCGGGGTTGGCCATCTCCTGGCCAGCGGACGGGTACGGCTGGTAGCCCTGGCCATTGTGGGGCTGTGGCGGAGGATCGCTGGGCCCTCGCCAGGCGTTGTTCTGGTAAGAGCCAGGTGACAGGATGTCATCGGCGGCTTGCGTGGACATCTTTGCATTTGGCGGCGCCGGCGGCACCGGCGGCTCCGAGGGGAACTTCCGCGCCGCCTGGTTGTCCATGACCTCGTCTTGCGTGGGCGTGCCCCCGCCCTCGTCCCGGACGGGGGTCCCGTCCCGGGTGTCCGTTCCGGCCACGGGGCTGAGGTTGCGGCTGCCCGCCACCGCCGCAGCGTCGGCGCCGAAGCCCAAGTTGAAGGCGCTGAAGCCGGGGTTGCCCTGCAGGAAGCTGTGGATCTTGGACTCCAGGCTGTCGGAGGCCGCCGCCGGCTCGGGCTCCACGGCCAGATCCATGTCCCGGTGGAGGGCCAGCACCAGGGCGGAGGCCGAGTCCGAGGTCGGGGCAGCGGGGCTCCGCTTCACCGCAGAGGCAGATGGAGAAGGCGTGGCGGGGAGAGAGGGTGGAGGGTTGCCTGTGGGTGGTGGTGCTGCTACTGCTGCTGTTGTTGTTGTTGTTGTTGTTGTGAGGGTGGAGGGGGGAGGAAGGGAGGCTTGCTGGGAGTCAGCGGGGACGTTCTGTGCTGGCCTGTTTAGCATGGAGGTCAGGCCTGATGGGAAGAAGAGAAACAAGAATAATTAAATTTAAAAAAAGGAATTAGAGGAAAGTAGAATCTGAGGCGAGGAAAACAGACCCGGTCATCGAGCGGGAAAAGAAACTGAATACTTAAACATTTGCATGAAATATCTTGACATTGATATAATGGATAACAAATAATATTTTGAATTCAGCATCACCCATCCATCCTGGATGGCAGCTCTGAGTTAACAGTAATGTGGATTTAGTAACAAAGCATGTGGCATAATAATGCGGTTTAATAAGCCAAGAAAATGTTATCATGTTACAACGCTAGCTTAAAGACCAAGAAAGGCAATAATTAGTCCATCACAATATCGATACGTTGTCAATATATTGCCCAGCTCTGAGGTGTGTATGCCACAGAGGGCGTTACTGCCGGGCCCTCCAGATGTTTAGACAGGGCTCGTGCTTATTGGATGATAATAAGAGTCCTCTACTACTCAGGAGTCTGTGTTAGGTGCTTGCTCTCACCCTGCAGGCTACTTCCCGGCCCTTGGACTTTGGACAGAGCACTGAGGAGGCCTTCGGGGGTCAGGTCCACCTGGGACAGGAGGTTGCCCAGAGAGCCGCTGCCGGGGGGGGCTACCGGGGCCGGGGGGGTCGTGGCCCGGGGTGAAGAGGGGCTCTCCGCTGCTGGCCCAGAGGAGAGAAAACAGGAGAGAGGGGGCGCTGCCATGGTGAAATGATGCCACTTATGAGCACAATCTGGAAAGAACCACGATGGCTACAGATATACAAGCACTGGATCTACAGCAAGAAAATCAACAACAACAACTGGACCGCTTGTTGTTGGAAGGGGGCGTCGTTAGGGCTACACCCTGTGGTTGAATACTACACAGACATTCTTAGTTAGGACACCAACCCTATTGTATGCCCTAAAAGCCTTTGTGCACACACACACACACACACACACACGCACACGCAACACTATGGATGTGTGTGTGCACAACTCTTTCGCAAACGAGTCAAAGTTTCCCAAAAGTCATTACTGAATCCCCGGTAATAGAGGAAGCATCACAGCTAAATGCTCTGACAAAGCAAGTGCACTTCAGTACACTTACCTAGTTAATCAAGCCTGAGTACCCATATGTGCTTTACAATTGGATAATAACAGCCAATAATAGTCCTTGTATGTATATATGTATATATATATATATACACATATAGGACAACATGGCAGTTAGCACTCACCTGTGGTCTTGGAGACGGCCGTCAGGCTGTTGAGGAGCGCACCGATCTTACTCAAGTCCACAGTCGCCACGCTAGCTGGGGGTGGCGCTGCGGAAGGCGTGGTGGAGGCGAGGGGCAGGGCCTCGGTTGTTGACGGCGGCTGACTGGTAGCGGCGGCGGGATTGGCTACTTTTACGGGCGGGGAGGGACCTTTGACTTGCTCCTCAACTGCAACAGAAAATAAGAGGGCGTCAATATGGGGGTTTCAAGTCAAAACACACCTCCAGGGACCTCGTGAGCAACTGTTGGGAGCGGCCCGGCTAACTCGACCAAGCCCTGCGACTCGTCTCCTGACCTATGATGCCGCCGCTCTCCATTTCCTCCTCCGAGAGCTCCATGTCCTCCACGTCACGGTTGTCGTTCTCCCCGACGGCGGCGAAGGCCGGTGGCGGGGAGCCTCCGGGTGAGGAGAGGGGGCTGGGGGCTGGGCGCTCCGCCTCGTCGTCCATGGCGGAGCCGTCCAGGTCGGGGTCCGGGTGAGAGAGGTCCATCATGCCCCGGAAGGGGGACTCGGAGCCCGTGGGCGACGGGGCGTCCGCGGAGGGCGAGGGGATGGGCGACTCGTCCAGATCCGGCAACGTGGTCTTGAGGGCGTCCAGCTTGCGCTTTAGGTGGGACACCCGGTTGGCGAAGGTCTGGTACGCCTTCAGAGGCAAGAAAACGGATGTTGATTAACCGGACAAAGACCTTCTTCTGACAGCCAAACTACTACCAAACCTGAATGCACCACGTAGTACTGTGAGCTGCACTGGAGCAGAACTTGTCTTGTTTTACATATCTGTGATGTGATATCTGTGATATCATCTTTTCATAAACGATGTGGTTGGAGGATAAAGATTTAGAATCATCTTTAAGGCGCTCACACACACACACACACACACACACACACACACGTAGCTTTTAAACAAGCACTTAAAGTGTACTTAAAGCCACTAAATGGTCATTGTGCTATTGGCAATCATTGCATTACAGAACATTAAAGGACGTGAGTCCATCGGCATCATCAATGTCAGAGCACCCCATAAAATGTAATCACTACACAACCGGGGGTGATCTTTGGTCTGCAAACTCGTGATATGAGACTACAATATTGTCGCAATATCAATATCGAGGTATTTGGTCAAAAATATCGATATTTGATTTTGGGCAGCCCAGCCCTAATTATGGTCAGGAGATTTATTCAGGTCACTTACGTTGGCTACAATCTTGACCTCCTGGTACTGCATCTCATAGAAGATGTCTGCGTTGCTCAGGGCTTCCAGTAGACCGGAGTCTCCTTTGCTCTCTCGCTCCAGGAACTTCACAAAGTCCTGCAGCTTGGTGCTTCCCTCCTCAAAGTCCCGGGAGAACCTCTTTCCTCCGGCCTTGTCTGGGGGAGGAATCAATTCAGGTTCAGGTTAAAGGCTCTGTTGAGATGAAGCCAGTGAGATGAAGCCAGTGAGATGAAGCCAGTGCAGTAACGGCTGAATGTGAGCACCTTTGAGCTTCCTGAGCGCTGCGGAGCTGCAGACATCCACCCTCATGGCGGCCAGCTGTTTCTCCCTCAGCTCCACCTCCTCCAGGGAGCTCTTGTAGGTGGACAGCTGGTCCACCAGCGACGCGGGCTGGAGCACAGGGACGAGGGAGGGGTCAAGGGTGGAAATACCCTCCAGAATTACACAACATAGAAAGATGGGGCTACAGTAACAGGGTCGTTGGCATGGCCAAAAAGCAGACTTAATTACACAGAGAAATACAACTGGTTCCTCATCAGACGAAAGGTCCGGGTGACACTGAATAAACTACTTTGAGTTTCAATGCGTCATTTAAATTCCCGATTAACAGAACCCACATTATTTCATTTTATTTGATATAATAATCGATCATAATTAAGCATTTTAGTGGCAATATAGTGCAGTAGTACAGTACATTGGCTATTCAAGGCACCATTTTCAGGCTCCAAGCCAACATCTCCTGCCCTTAAACAAGCAGCGTGGCGTTAAATATGAATGGATAGCACAGAGTGTAGATTCAACACTCCCCACAAGACCCATTAAATCACACCCGGGGCTCAAGAGCCTGAATTATTGTCCCACGTCGAATCGACCTTGAACAGAGAGGCCGGTCCAGTACCAGCCAGCGCCATTTATAGACAGAAAGGCAGGGGTCAAGGGTTAGATTCCCACTGGCTACACCCGGGGTTCTGGCTAAACGAGGCTTTCCCGCTGTAGCTTATATTTGACCCACTATACTCTATTTCTACATAATCATTATGGTGTGGTCATTGTGGTGTACTATTACTATAGGACATTGTTCATTACATTTATACCTCAAAAGAAAATACTATAAAATAAGATCTATTATTATTATTATTATGATGATATATTATTAATGGCAGAATACCAGTGGTACAGTTCAGACAGGGTTCTGGTTTGAATCTTTAATCAAGCTCACTGCTCACCACAAACTCTGCAACAATCTTGGACTTTAGAGCAGCACTGGAGTCAGATGGAGCTGAAAACAAACACATGAAAAGGTTGAAAATGAAAAGCAATAATATGTACAACGCATGCATGTAGTTGTCCCGCATTAAGGAAACATATACAAGCTAGTGATGCCAGATAAATAAGCCATAAACCACACGGGGTGTGCCCCGTTATTGGAAAATAACATACGACGAGGGTGGTGATGCGGGAGAGATAAAGCCGGGGTTACTTACCACCGCTGAAGTACATTATTGTCCAATAACAGGACACCCCAGAGTGGTTTATTGCGCTTATGCCACAGTTACCAACAATGATTAGAGATTAGTTACTTTAATCTATAACGTTATTGGTTTTTTTATCGACTTAATGAGCTGAAATTCTTCCGCGGCGATCTGAGCATATTGTTTTTTGCGTTGTCATGGAAACATCTGGTCGACCGTTGTTATTAATGTTGGATTTGTAGCGCAGGAGGAGGAGTCCCGTTTATTGAAAAAGAATGCGCTTGGAAGGTTGTCGACCAATCGGGATCAAGTATTTAACAACGCTGCGGTATAAACTCCAAACACGTACTCTTGTTCTCCGCCGGGGTGATGGGAGGGGACTCCTCCTTGACCTCCTCTTTGAGGTAGCCCCTGAGCTCGCTGATCAACTCGCCCGTGTAGATGCGCCTCTCCTCCCAGATGGACAGGATCCTCTCCACAGACCGCATCACCTTGGAGTTACCGTCGTTACTGCAGAGGAGGGGACGTGGGAATCAAACAGTCACCAAACACAAACCATTCATTTGAACCAACCAACCAGAAACCAACATTTCAACAACGCAGGTTTCACTAAATGTGGTACTTTTTTGGTTTGAGGTTTTTTAATTAAGCCTTTACTGATAATAAAAAAATGATGTCACAGAATGGTCATATAATGGCCTAAACCTTGTGTGACTAAATCAAAAAGACCAACTTTAATCCAACTGAAGAACATTAGGCAGAGTGGGCGGGAAATAGTTCAGCGTGATGAAAAAAACCTGTCACACTCGCCCTGATGGCATAACGACCCCATTTAAATAGCACCTTTTCTAGCGACTTTGGCTACTTAAAGCCCTACAATTAATCTACGTTATCCACTCACACAATATCGTACAGGCCTACATATGACGAGAGGTGAGAGGAACCACGAGGATCGAGCAGGCAAGACTCAAGTGCTGCTCTCGGGCTTCGTGTCGCGTGTCTACTCACTTGACCATGAGGAAAGCATCCGGAAGCATCTCGGCGAAGGCCGTTCGGTACACAATGGCGTTTTTCCTCTTGCAGTTCTGAATGATGTCGTTGGCCAGGTAGACCAAGTTGAGCCGGTGTGCTGCATCAGCTGTTGGCCGAGGACACAAACTCAGTAGGAGCAGCTGATGCTGATGAGAAACTACATTATATTTGCCTTTAATGATATCACAGATACATTCAGACTCCAGGGACACAGACAATATTAACAAAACCATCGCTTTGCAGAGAATCTGTCTGCAAACAGGAGTCCGATAAAGTGATCAACATTTTTTGCCTTCTGTATATCGCAGGTTGTAGCTGGATAGCGTATTTAGCAGTAAAAACAACCAACCATTAATAGAATGACACAGAGTCAGCTCACGTGTCAGCACGCTAATTTAAACAGGCTAACAGAAATAGATAATGTTCTTCCTTCATCTCCCTAAAATAGGATAATGTGCCCACTCCTGTGGAGGAAGTGTGTTATACAGTGTTGAACAACCCCAGGATAATGTGCCCACTCCTGTGGAGGAAGTGTGTTATACAGTGTTGAACAACCCCAGGATAATGTGCCCACTCCTGTGGAGGAAGTGTGTTATACAGTGTTGAACAACTCCAGGATAATGTGCCCACTCCTGTGGAGGAAGTGTGTTATACAGTGTTGAACAACCCCAGGATAATGTGCCCACTCCTGTGGAGGAAGTGTGTTATACAGTGTTGAACAACCCCAGGATAATGTGCCCACTCCTGTGGAGGAAGTGTGTTATACAGTGTTGAACAACCCCAGGATAATGTGTCCACAGTGCAAGCAGAGGTCTTGTGCTGCGGTCATAAGTACCATGGTTATGTTTGGCAGGAATAAAGACATGGGGTGTGCAGGGTAATATGGATGAATATACATCTTGTTTTAATGATCATTTATGTAGGGAGAATGTTTAATTGACTTCGCTATAGAAGAGGACAGTTGTATGTCATTATGTCATTTAAAACCCATTTATTGCTGGCATATATTTGGGCAAAACAAATACTGTGGATTTAAAATAATCCACATTAAAAAACAGTTTAAACAACAACGCAACGGCACTTAAAGGGGAACTACCTCATCTCCATCTATCTGGATTATCTGCCGTAAAGAAGATCCGTCATCATGCTTTTTACACAGAACCAAAAAAGCCGGCATAATAGTCACAATGGACACATAACAGTGTGACATCTCATAAACATATAGGTTCATACAGCGTATAGACAACAGGGCCCGGAAACGCACGCCAACAGACACATTTCCAGTTAACGTAATCCGATTTATTATTTTCCATGATCCTTCTAATTGGGTAAAAGTTGCCCTTGAGTATGCCTATCCACGAAAATACATTACCCTCTTATAATAGACATTAAGCAACATGGATGCCTGCATTGAGAGGGAATTATAATAATAGTGGGTCAGACTATGTGCAGTCCCTTCACAGTCATTACCAAGTGAACACACAACAAACAGCTGTGCCATTTCTGCTAGTAAGCCTTTCACTTTGGCTCCAAGAGGGCCCTTTTCTGCCATGCTTAGGGCCCCCAAATCTGCACCACCACCTTTTTCTAGCTTTAGATAGCGAGCAATTAAGCTTTGGACTGCACAAAAGTGCATCCGCTGTCAAGGCTTCCAGCCAATCGTCCAAAGTAATACATTATTAATGACCCACTAAAAAGACACTGCTCAATTAGGCCTACATGCCGATCCAAAACCAAACGCTGGTCTGAAAACCATGAAACAAACAAACCTGCCCATAGAGGAAATGAGGAGTGCCCCTAGGAGTAGGTTTTCAGTGTTCAGAAGACGATGGTGGCGGAAACATTCCAGACCATTCTGAGAGCTTCTGAAGTTACAAAGGCATATTTAACACAACAAGCAATAAATGCAACAGTTCAATACTAATGCATACATGTAACAAAGAAAGGTCCTTGATTATCAATCCATGGACTGAATCAAACCTATCCATTGCAAATAACTGAAGCAGAGCAACAACTGCCCTATCCATATCTCATTTCCCCGTGGACACGGTATTTCTACCAAGGTACACCAAACCTTATAAATCATTACCTCTCAGGTAATGTGATTTGGATAAATGCATTGACCACATATACAGTAGAGCACATATAAACATGTCATCCACACACACTCGAAGGCCACCAGAAAAAGCTAAAAGGTAACCTATTACAATACTTACAGCTATAAGACTATGTTATAAGTTATAAGTTAGCTATAAGTCTGTAGCAATAATGTTACATTACATACAAAAGTGAATCAGCTGACTTTTGTATCAGATGGCTCATAGCTTCTCCTCATTGTTCGAAAGCTCACGTTGCCGTTTTACATTTAGCTGAGACTTAACTTCACTGTTCTACATAAACAGTAATACTTTCATGATTATTGCTTTGGAGAAAGAAAAAAAGGCAACCAAAGCAACATTGTGAACTTAATTGTGTGTCTGATGGTCAGAGAGAATCACCTTGTCCCTATCCTGGAGAAGTACAGTCTAACCATCAATAGAAGTTATTCATAAATATTGTCTTGTCTACTACCATTAATACATGCAAAGTGGCTGTAGTAAAATGAAGGCTTCAATGAGTATGAATGTGATTTGCAACGGCATTTTACGATATTGCAATTGTACTATTCTATACAAATATACATAACAGCATATATAATGGTTATTGTCCTGCAAAAGAACATCTAAAGAAAATACGAGCCTTAGTTGATGTACTGGTTATACTAAATGTTTTGGCTGATTAATTTAACAATTACTAAAACCATCCCACAGCATTGTCATGGATAATATAGGCTAGAGGGATTCTTGCATGATGCACATGTAATATACAGATGTGATATGTGCAGCTCTCATCAAAACAGTGCTGTGGTAATCTCAACCTTGCAAAGGACTAACAACATGTTAGTAGTACGTAGACACTCGGATTCTCACATTTATTTAAATAACAAGCTTTCACCTGATGTGGTATCACATAACTGTGGTAAAATATTCATTTGAAAGGCGAGACCCTTTGCTTTCAGGACACAGGCCTAAAATGGCCACAATACATGATGACATCTGGAAGGGATAAAGGTCAACATAACCTGTTTGACATATTTTACTGTTTATAATAAACTGGAACATCACCTCAGACTAAAGATGTGGAATTCAAAGCTCTTCACTTCAAATTCAAATTAACTCAACTAAAGTGCTGCAGAGCCCATTAATTCAAACAAAATGAAATATCGCTATGTTTATAACTGTAAAACTTACATTTTACAGATATAACATGGAAATAGTTGCACTAGATAAACAGTATCATATCTTCCCTGTTCCATTATTGATGTAAACATTAATTGCAATGGACTTCCGCAGCCACATACACATGAACACCTCAGAGCTAACATGAACACCTCAGAACTAACATGAACACCTCAGAACTAACATGAAGCCTCATCTAAACTCAAACACAGAGACTCACAAACTCAGAAGTACCAGAAGAAAGAGTTTTAACAGAAAACATTCAGTGATCTGCCTGATGAACAACCCAGACAAATGATTACCATGCGAATGAAGAAGCGGGTCAAACAATAAGAGTACAAGTAGTTGGACTTCGGTTCTGGGGGTAGGGTGGGATATACAATATATAACTACAATCATACACCTCACATAAAGTCATCAGACGTGCATCTCAACATCATCTGATGAGAGAAACTTCAGGAACAGATCTGACTGCCTGGTCACCACCAGGCTGTCTCCTGAGCAGCTAGCTCACCAGCTGTCAGGAACAACATGTTACCACACACAAGACCACTCACAAATATATCACGTTATATTTAGTTATAGTTGTTATACTTAAGCAGACCAATATTCGACACATATGTGTCCAATGCTCGTGTTGCCTGTATTATAACTGTGTAGTAAATACAGCAAGAGCGTGGCTCGCCAGAGTGAACTCACACTTTCTCAGCCATTTCATCCAGTATCTCACGATCAGGTTGTGGAACTTCTTGTTGTCGATGCACCACGTGGACAGCCCCTGGATGGAGTCCATGGTGTTGGACACCGTCTGAAACCTCCGGTCTAGTTTGGACTCCAGGGAGCCGCTAGCGGCGCCCGGTCCCGCGGCCATGTCTGGAGGAGCTAGACGACCATCACCACACGGCTAGCCGTAGCCGATGCTACCTGCTAGGTTCGGCTAGCCGTAGCCGATGCTACGTGGCCGATGCTACCTGCTAGGTTCGGCTAGCCGTAGCCGATGCTACCTGCTAGGCTCGGCTAGCCGATGCTACCTGCTAGGTTCGGCTAGCCGTAGCCGATGCTACCTGGTAGGTTTGGCTAGCCGTAGCCGATGCTACCTGGTAGGTTTGGCTAGCCGTAGCCGATGCTACCTGCTAGGTGCCGCTAGCCGTAGCCGATGCTACGTGCTAGGTTCGGCTAGCCGTAGCCGATGCTACCTGCTAGGTTCGGCTAGCCGTAGCCGATGCTACGTGCTAGGTTCGGCTAGCCGACAACGAATAATGCCGCTCAGAGAAATGTGCTCGCTCCGTACGGTTGTTTTTTGTCCGGTACTTTTCTGCCTTTATAAAAAGGGAAAACCGTCCACCGTCCTACAGATCAATATGTCGCTGGAATGTGCATTCGACAGCGAAAGCTAAACGTTGTAGCGGTGGTGTGACATGGTGAGTTACGGGTCTGATCATTCAGGGTCTGTTTACTCGTCCGTTGCTAGTGGAGCCGCTTCCGCAAATACGGCGCCATTATCGCGCCACAGCGCGTGTGCGTCTTGTGGTTTCTAGCGCCCCCGCCTGGCAGACTACGACACGGTTCTGCATCTTTGTCCAGGTTTAGAGTTCAGATGCCAGTCAATTAATTGACAGAATATCTG
>OMNO01079568.1:19359-37165 GCA_900303215.1 Trachyrincus scabrus | reverse complement strand
ATATATGGACTATTAGCTTCACCTACAAACATTTAAAGGTGGGTAGTGTCCCATTTCATTTGTTATACTCAGTCATCCATGAAGGTAGTAACAGTTGATGCCATAGAATCTGTTTTTTTTCCCCATACTTATGCTGTCCCTCAGGTCCACAGGAGCAAGCGTAATGGAGTCATTGAACCTGCGATGCGCCTCTGACTTACTGAAGGACTCTTGCATCTCCAGGAGGGAAGGGAGGTGCTGGGAGAAAGGTGTTCTTTCATGAACCACTTGCTGCATGTTGAATGGCACTTTAGACCGTGGTAGGATACTCACTGATGCTTTTTGCTGTTGTGCAAAAAGCATTTTTTGCTGTTGTGCTTTACCAGGTAACAGTTCTTGGGACAGCAGAGCAGGCTCGGTCTTTGTGGCAATCCATTCTGTTTGATCATGACCATGGACAGCGATATGGGATGACACAGTCTTGGCTGTGATTTCCTGTGGTTCATTGTCATATATAGAGGCTGTAGTATCTATGTTTGGGGTGCTGGCTGGGATGAGAGACCTGGATTGATTTAGGTGTTCAGATTCAACAGCAGTTGACCCAGTTGTAGAAGGATGCAAGGTAGTCTTCAGGCCCAGGCAAGCCTGGCGTCTACCTGCCATGTGGCCTTCTCTCGGTTTGGAGGGAACAAACGTAGGCTGGGACCTCTCTCTCTGGGGGTAAAGACAGGTTTTTTAGAACAAGATTGAGTTTCTGCACTAGTTAGAAAATGACACTGTTGCAAAAAATATAATTGTTGGGGATAAAGAAATACATTGTGGTAAATGCCTAAACAATGTTTAGGTGTTGTGGATGGGACGTAGTTTGTATAAACCTAATTGCGTAATGCAAGTATACTATGCATTACATGATAATGTATACTGTACAATACAATATAGTATTCCTCATTCTTATTAACATTCAATAGGGAATAGAAAACATGGTGCTACCAATAAAATATTGTTCTGTGCTACGGTACATCTCATACAATCTTTTGGGTCCAGTCAAAGATATTGGTTTCTAAAATGTTCATATCATATAATTTGCACACTGAGACAGTTTTTATATTTTATTTATTTTTACCAGCGATGTATTGTGTGAAGCTTCTCCCCCAGTGGTGCAGCCAAGTATTTTTTCATTGAAGTCATCCATCTTCAAAGGATTGGCTGGTCCAGATCCTCAACAAATGAAACATCCCCATGGAGTTATCCATATCAAGCTATTAATAAAAATAACTAACTAAAATAACAAAAAATACACTTATCACATGTCATTTTTGAGTCCAACAGTCTATGATCAGAGAGACCATTCCACAGTAGAGTAAATAGTTTGTGGACAAGACTTGGGATTGGAGTTTTAAAAACGTTTACCTGTGTACTGCAGTTGGTAAGAGCTAATCCAATGTGAGCGCGCCACATTTGTGAGCATGTTGGCTGTTCGCTCAGACAGTGACACCTCCCAGTCACGGAGCTTAGGATTAGGTAACACAGTCTTCGGTGGAGTGGGGTAGAACACTTGACCCTCTGCCTTCACTGGCTTGGTGTGCTGAAGGCAGATATCATTATTAATATTATTTATTTATTGAAATAACAACATTGACTTCTTGGTATAGGTTCAAAAACAAAGATTCTCACATCCAAGAAGCCATGTTCTCCCGGCCACACAATGCCTTTGTTTCTGCTCGTCTTTTGGACATCTAGGATTTCTCGTCTGTATGGAGCACCTACAAAATGTAACAACTTGATGATTTGATTTGATGATAATTTGCTAGATCATCTTGTTTAGGACATAGTGTTATTGGACGTCCATCTACAATGAAAACAAGCAAAGGTGAGTATGTGTTAGGTATCCAAAAGTGAGCAAGCGGTAGCGACCACTATGCGCTTGCACAGTATCTTCTTGAAATGTACAAATATGCTGATCTAGCTTAAAAAAGGATTTGATGGTTAAATTAATCTTAATGAGGGATTGTGCAGACCTAAGCAACAGAACCAATTTGTCAAAGGTTTTAATGTGCCGTTGAAGTCTATGCCACTGAAAGGTAAAAGTCCATCTTCTGTTTGGAAGACAGGTAATAGTTGTGAGCAGGAGATTTAAAAAAAACATTGTAAATTTTGACTTGGTTCTGAAGTTGATAATAAAACATATAATTATCCGGCCTGGGGGACAGGAGAGACTAGTGGGTTAGGGTTTGACCTCCGGCCTGGGGGACAGGAGAGACTAGTGGGTTAGGGTTTGACCTCCGGCCGAAAGGTTCTGTGTTCGAATCCCAATGTCCACAATCTACCTGCATCCTTGAACCTTAACCAATTTCCCTCCGGGGATCAATAAAGTATTTCTGATTCTGATTCTGAGCAAGGTGTCCCTACCTGATCCTTAATGGCATCTAAAAAGAAAACACTGTCAGTGTGCTGAATGACTAGATAATAAATTACGCTGTCCCTTGGGACCCTGACATGTGTGTACTCTTACCCATTGTTTTACTGGAAACTAGAACCTGCGGGGCACTGGCAGGGATGCGGTGGTTGAGACTGGCCTGGCTGGCTGCTCTGACCCCAGTGTGGGGGTCATCTGGGGAGTAGTACGACGGGAACACGGCAAAGCGGGAGATGTGGGATGAATAGGGATGCTCTCTGGGGACAGCAACTTGAATCATTCTCTCGCTGTTAGATGTATGAAGAGAAAGGGGCGAGAAAGATAACTAAGTGTTGAATGTTAAAGTGTAAATGTTAAAGCTGAAATCACAAGCACAAATGTCATTGGCGATTTTTGGAATTTGGATGAAACAAATTGTGAAGAGAAGTAGTCCTAATTCTTAACTACTCACCCCATTTTAATATCAGTTGGTTTGGGAATTCTGAAACAAAAAAGTAAAGTAAAGTAAACAATTACAATGAAACATTGTAACATAAACACCACTTTATTTAGTAATTCAAAATGCAGTAAAACTACCTACAGTTGATCATTCAGATGGAGGTTACTTTTCTTGGTGGCGGTGAAGTTATAATGTTGTCGTATGGTCACATTTCTGTCAAGGTAGAACAAAAAGCTATTAATAGGAGTCCACAATCAAACCTAACCTAAATAAGACCCTGTGCATTACTTTTATATTCATACTTACTCAGGTACAGTGGCCCCTCCAAAGCTGAAGTGTTGATGGCCCCTCATATATGCTGGTATTCTGTCATTTCTTAGTGAGTTTAACTCCATTTCCTGTTCCTGTTCATGGGAAACACATGGAGGTTGAATGTATTGTATGAGCAGAGGATGAATACCACAGATAAGCCCTATACTCATTGTATTTGATGCATCATTTGTTTTAGTATTTGCTCCAGCATGCAGGTTATTCATTCCATTGGAATTCCATTGCATTGGAAACACGACCCTGACCCTTCCTCTTAGCTCTGCCTATTTGTCGTCAATTATGTGTCTGAGTTTATTGGCTCTTGTTTATTCGATGCACTTATTTGTCTTAGCTCTTGTTTATTTAGTTCACTTATTTGTCTTAGCTATTGTTTATTTTGATTCTCTTATTTGTCTCATTTGTTTAAGATAAAGTAGGTTGCTAACTTATTGCACTCTTACCTTAACACTAGTTATGCTCTTAGTTGCTTGTTTAGGAAGGAAATGCACTTACGATTTCTGGTGACTAGTAGTTTTCTTGCCTACCTATGTTAAATGCACTTATTGGAAGTCGCTTTGGATAAAAGCGTCCGCTAAATGACTGTAATGTAATGTAATGTAATACAAGTCCTGTACATTGATACAAATGCTTTTATTATTCTAGCAACACGATGAATGATGAGTGGAGTGACAAAAGCACTGTAGGGTGTTACCTTGGTATTTGTATCGAGGAAAGTCAACTGAGAGCTGTCTGCTTCTGTTCAAAGTATTCTTTATCCAGACTTGGATGACTTTGCTCTTCAGCTTCTCAAGGAAGCCTGGACATTGTTCGATTGCTCCAGACCGTCCCGGTTGCCTCCGTCCCCAGTGACATGGGCTTTGGGCTCCTCCTTGGATGGCCATAGAGACGGCGCCACAATACAATAAGCAATAGGATCGGGCGAGTGACACCCTAGTGACACCCTATCCAGTGCAGCCCAGCATGAGAGCGAGAGCAGCACTTCTCATGTGAGTACCAGAAGGAAGCCATGCTAATGATAGCACACAACAACACAGACATGGAAGAAGCTGATGTAAGAGCATAACACTGTAAGAACCTCCACATTCTGCAGGTTTCAAATTTTTCACCAAATAGCAAAAACAGCCTTGCCGTAATGTATTGCAACAATTTCAACTGTTTAATATTTAGTAGATTAATAATGGATAGATTTATAGAAATTCTATCATAACAATTTTTCAGAGTGTAATCAGTGTAATTCAGATTGTGCAAATCTGGATCTGGCAGAGTGCTGTGAACGATGATAAGAGGACAAACTGACCATAGCTCTGGGGAATGACACCGGGCACCCACTCTACAGTGGTTTCTAATGACTCAGGTTCCCTTCTCTGTTTACCTCTTACACATAGCATCACATAATATACCATAACATACTATAACATAGCATAACATACTATAACATAACTGTGGAGTGTGTGTTGTTGGTGGCTGGTTTAAGCAGCCTCACCTGGCCCGAGTCAGGCTGATTAGACTCGTGGCTTGGTGAGGCTGCACACCTGTAGTGCATTGAGTAGTCAAGGCCCACAGGTTAAACCAGCCATCACCACACACACTCAAGGGGAGCGCTGACATGTAAGCATTTACCATCTGTTCTGCCTGCTCAACTACTACAACTCTGCAATAAACCAGTTTATTAATCACCACCTGTGTCTTGGTGTTCGGAGGAGCCCTGAAAAGCCACTTCAGTGACGTGTAGCATGGTCGACTACATAACATAACATAATATACCATATAATAAAATACCATACCATAAGATAAGATAAGATAAGATAAGATAATCTAATACAACAAAGGAATTACTTGGCGTAATAAACTAACATGAATCCCAAAGAGCAGGACGCTGTCCGTGGTGCTGATGTTGGTCAAATATTTATTTATTTATTATTTCTTTCTTTGTGTTTATTTAACTAGTAGTTTTAACTATTTGTGAGTGAGTTAGTCAGGTAAACCAGCTCTATTAAAACTCAGACTTACAATCCAGCATTCTGTCAACAAAGGACCTTGACTTACAATCAATGCACTTGTGTTCCCTCCTGCCTTGGCATGGAAAGCTGTTCAAGCAGGACTCACCTTATTTGTATCCTCTATAAGAACCATATTCCGCTTTTATCCTTTTAATTGGGATTCTCTTGAGACCCTGTCCAAAGTTTCTACAAAACACTCCAAGTCCTATTACGCAAATCCAAGCCAAGTCCAGTAACCAATTACTTTGGTCTGCCCCAGTGGAACAGCTGCTCTCTGGATTACATTTCCAACGGCTGCATTATACATGGGCAAGGGGCTCCAGTGATTTCTACACTGGCCTGTTAATATTCAGCTATTGTGGAAAGGGCACTTGACTAGCTCAACGGTGCCAAAGGACTGGTGCTGAAAGCCCTGCAGAGTAGCAAAGCATAAACCAACTGCAGCCTATCACACCAAACGTGTACTTTGCTCAACCACCATAGGTGGAATGTACAAAGTCATTGGTCAGTATCCAGGTGGGAAGATATTGGATATAGTGATTTGAGTTATCTAACGGTACGTCTCTGGTGTGATGTCTTGCTATGAGAGCCTGGTTCTCCTGTATAGCGAATGGGGAGACATTCACGTTAATTATTTCATCTGAGCACACAATGAGCCACCTGAGCTGAATAGAGAAGCAGAATAACTGTGTTGTGTTGTTGTGTGTCATTGTCTGTGTGTTTTAAGTGTCTTACAATTCCATGAGTGCATACATTCTAGCAATGTATGCAAAAAAGGGATTCAAACCCCTAACCCTGGTAGTGTTAATGCCAAGCTCCACCAGTTGTGCTATAACATCCAAATAAAAATCGAAGTTGGGGTGGACAAGAAATACTGTTTTATTATTATACAATTCCAACAAGATATTGCAGTATTGTTTTATAATTCTATATTGTGTCGCACTTCACCTTTGGTGCAGTCAGTTATGTGAATGTTACCTTGGAGCCAAGCAGCCTTGGGTCTATTCAAAGCTATTCACAAAAACAAGACAGCAAAAGCTTCTTTTCATACAAGTCTGCCTGCCCGTCTGTCTGCCTTCCTGCCTGCCTGTCCGTCTGTCTGCCTTCCTGCCTGCCTGCCTGTCCGTCTGTGTGCTTCTCTTTATCACTTGTTGCAAGCTTGCCTGTCTTCCTGACTGGTTTGCACAGTTGCCTGTTTGCGTTTACCTGCCTGCCTTCTTGCCTGCCTGGCTGGCTATCTGTCTGCCTGTCTGTCTGTTCTTCTGTCTGTCTCTGTCTGTCTGTTCGTCTGCCTGTCTCTGTCTGTCTCTCTCTGCCTGTCTGTCTATCTGTCTGTCTCTCTGCCTGCATGTCTCTCTGCCTGCCTGCCTGCCTGTCTGTCTGCTTGCCTGTCTCTCTGTCTGTCCGGTCTGTCTGGTTTCTGGTGAGTTCCGTCTAGGTGGACATGCCGTGAGCCTTGACACAACGGATCCTCATCAATCCCAACCTGATTAGAATATTACTCAGCAGACTGTGCCTCTCTTGGTTTGAAACAGAATGGAACATCAAATCTCTCTGCGTTTGTGATTGGAGCCCAGAGTGTGTCTCTGGTGGAAGCCTATATAAGGGAGCCAGTGAACAGCCAGCCCTGCAGTTTGCTCTTCAACTTCTTAGGAGGATACAGGGTTGTGTTTTCTCCAGCTCTCAATAGTATTCCAACAGAATCCCCCTGGGCTATTGGTCAGGCGTGCGTGATTGACAGCTGTGATAAGTAGCCAAGGCGTCATCAGTCCGAACTCGTCCGAACTGGATTCATTTTTATTAATATATTAGTTTTGTTTCAAGATGGATAACGATGGATTGGCTTAAGTGGAGAAGGAATGCATTAATTAGTTATGGGACATTCCTTCTCTGAGACCCTCGACTGCAACAGCCGCATACAACACGTTGGGGTGTTCCGTTGATTCTGTTTTACTGGATCTGTCTGTCATCTCTCATTTTTACACGATGACAACATTTGACTTTTTGGACGTAGAGGCGTTTTTGGACTGCCACCCGGATCTCTTTGAGGAGTATCTTCTTCGAAAAGGTAAAAGTGATGCCGTCGGCAGGTGGTTAAAGGAGCACCAGCCGTCCAAAATGTCAACGGCCGAGGGGAAGCTCAGTGTTCCAAAGGACCCTTTCTGGCCGAGCAACCCTGACGGACTCCGCCGTAGATCATCCCACATGGAGCTGCGACGGAACTTTGCTCAGTCCAAAGCTGCCCACAGAACGTACGACGAACATGTTAGTCTCAGCGAACACGAGTCCCAGTCCAGCATGAGACGACGTGCACTCTTGCGCAAAGCCAGTTCCTTACCTCCGACCACAGCACACATCCTGAGCGCCCTGCTCGAGTCACGGGTCAGCGTGCCCCAATACGCATCAAGCGCCATCGACTATAAATACAGACTGAAGGAGACAAATGAGAGGGAGTTTTTCCTGGAGTTAGTGAAAGACATTTCCAATGATTTGGACCTGACAAACCTAAGTTACAAAATTCTGATCAACGCGTGCATCCTCGTGGATGCAGACCGGTGTTCGCTGTTTCTGGTTGAGGGACCGGCGCACAAGCGGACATTGGTGTCGAAGTTGTTCGACGTCCATTCGGGCACGACTGTGCGACCGTCCTCCAGCACCGTCAATTCGAATGAAGTGCAGGTACCGTGGGGGAAGGGCATCATCGGATACGTGGCCGAGCATGGAGAGACCGTTAACATCCCTAACGCCTATGAGGTGAGGTAAACGTGACACTCGGGTTAAAGTGAACATGCAATGTAACATTACACCATTGTAGATGACTTCAAACTAATATTAAAATAAGAAATAAAACTGGTCATGTAGATGTTGCCACGCCCATCTCAGATAAACGAGGTATTTAAGGCAGGGGAGCGAGCACTCTGGGTAATTGCAGCAATTATGTAAAGAAAAAGCATATTCCTAGTGTTGTCAGCGAGGACACTGGTTGAATCCTGGCTATGGTTCCAACAAGCAACTGTAAGTCTGGCCATGTATAGTAGGCCTACTTCTAGAATTGTGCTCATTATATTATGGCCCTAGGCGTATGAACCGGCGAATGTGGGCAATGATGCAGAGCCCCCTGAGGTCAATTACTGCAATAAGAGTAGATGCATGTCATTTGGTAGTCATTGTGGTTTATCAGCCCATATTAAAAACTATACCCGTTGTTTTATAAGGCAAACATAATGCGACACCTTACATTAGGTTTGTGAGGTGCGTGCGCGTGCATGTTGCGTTTTGTGTGTAATAATAATATTTAATGTCTTCTTGTGCTATTCCAGGACCACCGCTTCAGTGATGAGATCGACAGGCTGACAGGCTATAAAACCCAGTCCATCCTGTGCATGGCCATCTGCAACAGTGATGGTGAGGTCATCGGTGTCGTGCAGGCTATCAACAAAAACCCCATCGGCACCCCATTCACTGAGGATGATGAAAAGGTAAGCTCAGCTCAGTGTGTGTGTGTGTGTGTGTGTGTATACATTTACATGTGCATCTCTATGTTATCCTTATGTATTATCTCCATTTTAAATATTGCTTAAATATTTATACTTGTTTGCTAACTATTCTTGGAATTGTAATTTCCATTTCCCAATGGCTAGGGATATTTTAGGTTGAAGCAGTTGCTGCCAATGTTTACCAACAATGAATACAGCAACAATAGATTTCTGACAAACAAGCAATAACTGATGGATAGGATAGGACTGCCATGGATAAGTGTATTTGTTTGCTTACAGGGGATATATGTTTATTTATAAGGAGTTAAAAGTATATCCAGCCCAGGGTATATGTGCATTGAAAAAAGCAAGTCATACAGTTTATGTATGCACTATGAGCACTATGCACTCTGCATTCTATATCACACTTTTCTTATTTACTCTAGGTACCTTTAATACCAGTATGACCACCAGGTGGCAGACCAAAGTTGCTGAAGTCATTGATTCTGTTGGTTAACTAAGCTACATCACAATGTTATACACTTTACACGAAAATGTTCTTTCTTGTTCTTAAAAATCTAATATTTTTCTGTATTCAATATTTTAATCTCATATTGACCTGACGAAACAAACCAAAAAACTGAAATCACAGCTTAAACAGAATGCAGTAATGAATTTAAACATCCATCTTGCTTGAAATCAATACTTAAATGCGACCTGAAATACAAATTAATTCAAAGTGAATCTGTGTAGAAAAACAACTCCTATAGGCCTTTCTTAACATTTTGATTCCTAATCTCCACTTCCTGGTATGGTGGTTTCTGTCTCCAGGTCCTTCAGATGTACCTGCCGTTCTGTGGAATATCTATCTCTAATGCCAAGCTGTTCTCAGAGTCCCGGAAGGAGTACGACAGAAGCAGGGTGAGACATCTAAAACTATGATTAAAAAACACATATCTGGATCCTAAAACATCATAACAATATCTGGTATATCATCCGTTATACGATGAAAATACTGCTCACATAAAGTCTTCTCTCAGAAATCACTGGAGACTTGAGAAGGTTTATGTTCCCGCCAGTCTGCCCTCTGCCAGTCACATTGCTGCACCTCATCTCAACACAGCCTTTGAATAAAGCAGGTGAATATTGGTCTTTTTTCTCCAACTTCCCCCGAAGGCTTTGCTGGAGGTGGTGAACGACCTGTTTGAGGAGCAGACGGACCTGGAGAAGATAGTGAGGAAGATCATGCAGCGAGCCCTGACTCTGCTGCAGTGTGAGCGCTGTTCTGTGCTCCTGCTGGAGGACATCCACTCACCTGTAAGACCCTCTGGCTTCATTCACCACAACATCTCAACAGTTTAGGGTCCATGCTATTCCTCCTCCTTCAGTACATTCACATTTAGATTTTGTAATTTAGCAAACTCACATTTAGTCTTTTACAGTTACATTTGTTCATTTAGCAAACATATATTTTGTCTTTTACATTTGCATTGAGTCATTGAGCAAACCACCCATTGTTATGACAGTAGGATGTAGCATCAGTGTGTGTCTTTGCCCTCTAGGTTGTCAAGTTCTCCAAGACGTTTGAGCTCATGTCTCCCTTGTGCAACATGGACCGTGACATCAGGTGTTTGTTAAGAAAATCAGTTATGAGCATTTAGCGTTTAGCCGCAACACATGCACGATGCATATTGGGAAAATATAATGAAAGACAATTAACAGTAACGGCAATTGACAGCAAATAGACCATTGACATATTGAATAAAAAAGCCAAAGTAAGCTTAATTATAGTTATAATGACTCTGTTGTGAGTATTGGATGTATAATTGCCTATTCTTGAAAAAATACAACAACAACAACAACCCTATCTCTGTTTTGTCTTAATGGCTATGTCAGCATGGAGAAGCTGTCGTGTTCTGATTGGCTGATCAATAACAGCATTGCTGAGCTGGTGGCATCCACAGGACTGCCCGTTAACATCAGTGATGTCTGTCAGGACCCACGCTTTGATGCTGAGGTGTGGAGAAAAACACACAGGGGTGCTTTATTTTTCAGCATTAATGCATGCAGGAGCGGTTGTGTAAAATAAAGTCACACATACTGAAAACATCCACCAAATGACATGCATATATATATATATCCAAAGTGTCTTACACATACGCATACATTCTTAGCACGGATGGCCCTGGGGACACTTAAACACATTTAACCAGCTGACAAATATACATACACAGCACTTCATTATGTATGCTGCTCTGTTCCTTATAGGCAGATCACGCCTCAGGTTTTCACATCAGATCAGTGCTGTGCGTCCCAATCTGGAATCGAACTCATCAGATAATTGGTAGGTTGACGAGCTATAAAAGCTCTCGGTGGAGGAAAACCTTTCTGCACCATAAAGCAAATCAAACCCAGTCTTTGAACCACATGCATCCTTCACAGGGGTGGCTCAAATCCTCAATCGCCTGGACAGGAAGACCTTTAATGATGCCGACCAGAGACTGTTTGAGGTGATAAGATGTGCTTCTATTGTACACATGCTAAAGCAAATGTATACTTATTAGTTATTTTCTAAATATATTTCTCTTTCTTTCCTCTAATCATCAAGGCATTTGTGATCTTCTGTGGGCTTGGAATCAACAACACCATGATGTACAACGAAGTCAAGAAGACGTGGGCCAAGCAGTCTGTAGCGTTGGACGTGAGCCTTTTACCATAAAAAACCTGTCACCCATGAGCATCTGACATATTTACGGTATTCATTAGTGCCTTCGCCTCTGTTTCGCTGGCCAGTCCCTGAGCAGTCACATTACCCCAAACAAACAGTGCTTTGCCTCGCCACCATCAATATTTCAGCCATTCTTAATAATTAATTTTAAAAACATGTGCGCAAGCTATTCCTCTCAGGTTTCAGCAAAGTCAGTCTCTTTAACCTAATTCTCACACCAACATACTGTAGAACACATTTTCTTCTGTTACATTTTGTTTTTTTATGTCAAGCAAGTTTTAAGGGCTATCCCATGTGTGGACCAGGAGCATTGTCAAACAATACATGAACATAAATAACATAACTATTCATTTTGCCATTGTAAAGGAATTCACAGATATTAAGCCCCATAACAATACAGCACAACTTGCTACGATATCCACTTTGTTAATATTTTATCAGTATCAAAATCCTTTTTTCTGCCGCTTTGTTGAGCATCTCTGTGGAGCTGTGATGAGCATATGTCCTGCTGTTCTCAGATGCTGTCCTACCATGGTACTTGCTCCAAGGTGGAAGTAGACCGACTCAAGGTCATATTTTAGTTATTACACGCATGCATTACATCCTGACAACACAGAATACCCAATTCTGAAGTACATGAAAACATTTGTCACTTACAGTGTGGGGAGCAGTTGGTAGTCACTTGTTTCTTCTCCTCTAAGGCAGCTAAGATCCCTCTGGGTGGTGAGATGGGTATCGATGAGTTTCACTTCAACGACTTCTCTTTGGATAACGACGCCATGATCACAGCCTCGCTCCGGATGTTTCTAGAACTTGGTGTTGTCCAAAAGTTCAAAATTGATTATGAGGTGGGACACCCGGAGTGTATTTAGGGTGGCAGGGTAGTTCAGGGGGCAAGATAGTTTAGTGCCAAGGGTGTTCGAATCCCAGCTGAAAGGTACTGGGTTCGATCCCCTATGTCCACAACCCAACATGTAGACATTAAGTTAACGTACCCTTACCGGTTCTATAATGACCTCTATGGGAATTAATGTACGTTGCTATAGATAAAAGTGTCAAACAATTACTAAATAGTAAATGCCATTATAAAAATACTATATCCCTAAATATTATACTTTATATGGTATATTTATACGTGGTACTATATATACCTTACTATGATATTTTCTCTGTGTCCCTGGCCTCTTAGGTTTTGTGTCGCTGGCTTCTGACTGTGAGGAAGAACTATCGCACCGTTGCTTATCATAACTGGAGGCACGCGTTCAACGTATCCCAGTGCATGTTTGTCATGATCACAGTAAGTTCCCAGAGTCACGGAGACAAAGTGTATTTATATAGCACCCTTCAACACAACCATTCATCGTGCTTTACATAGACAGGACTCACATTTTAAAAATATTTAAAGGACAATTGTTAAAAGACAATAAAAGACAATTTAGCTCAATTTAGACAGATTTAGCTCCTGAACTTCACTGAAGTGTCAAGGTGTTTCCAGTATGGAGTGGTTGTCATTTGTAGCCATGCAATGTGTTGTTCAGACGGCAGGGTTTCAGGAGGTGCTGTCAGACGCAGAGACCTTGGCCTTGGTGGTGGGCTGCATGTGCCACGACTTGGACCACAGAGGCACCAACAACGCCTTTCAGGCTAAGTACGCCACCGCAGTCAGCTCAAAACCTTCCTTATCAGGGCATCATTAACTGTTATCTTTTAACCTGTTAATGAATTGATTTTGTGAGTTCAGGAGCGGTTCTGCTCTGGCTCTGCTCTACGGGACGTGTGCCACTCTGGAACACCATCACTTCAACCATGCAGTCATGATCCTGCAGAGCGAGGTGAGGGGAGCTCTGACCTTCTGCACCCAGCATCTACATTGCTTGTGTAAATATTGTCGACACTATATATAGGGTTGGCTAATGTTGTTTTAGTTCACTGTCGGGTGAAGATATGTCAATCTGTCAATGTCAATTTCTTGAGATAATAGAATAATGATTTCCACTGCTTCAGGATTTTTTCCTTTAAAGCTGAGACAGACAAAGCAATATTAGTGCATCTCTTGATCTTCACAAAACGGGCCATGTTTTATTTATTTTTTCTCTGCAGTGCAGTCGTATGCAAAGCCCATCCATTTCCGTGATTATAGAAAGGCCTTATCATGTGAAAACCACACGCACATGCCAGTCAAACCCTTTCACTTAAAGCATCATTAGTTTGGGTTTGGGTTGTGTAGTTACCTTGCCATGATGTAACTGTATAATATAACAAAACCTGATTCAGCGTACGATGATCGGTAAAGGTACTATTTTCTTCATCCCCTCGCCGTAGATATACTGAATAGTAAACCGTCTCTCAACTTGTGCTCGCGAAGGGCCGTATATATATATATATAAAACAAACACAGTGATTGGGTCTCGGAAGCTAACTACCGGATCATCTTCCTAATGGAAATAGTAAAATCAACACGAAGTTGACGCTCAAAGTGATTTGTTTGCCAGGGAATTGTTTCCGTTGTCCCCCTGGTGCAGATAGATGGACTCTGTATAAAACATATGTTTTTGGTGTGTAAGACTCGGAGTGCTCCACCAGCAGCCAGGTCACCGTAGACGAAGCTGTATTGTCACGGGTGTAGCCCAGATCTTGATCACCAGGCGCTGGGTTTGATATGGATTTTCTTCAGCTGGAGGCAGATAATCTATAAACTTGGCTAATTAACATTGCTAATGAGGTCCAACTGACAGTGAACAATTAATCTCCCGATACGATAATACGACAACAAATGCATTGTAGGCATTGTTACTTCTTCCTTCTGCCATCTGTGCCTTACTTCTATGTGTGTGTGTGTGTGTGTGTGTGTGTACATGTGCTTTAAAACAGGGCCACAATGTCTTTGCCAACCTTAGTTCCAAAGAGTACAGCAACATGATGCAGCTACTGAAGCAAGCCATCCTCTCCACAGACCTCACTCTGCACTTTCAGTAAGTTGGCTTCTGGTGTATGATGGATGTATTCTTGTGGCATTCTCTATCATTTCTCATTTCTAATTTATATTTAAAAAATGTACTTGTGTTTAATAAGGCGAAGGAGCAAATTCTTTGACAGTGTCCGATCTGGAGAATTCAGCTGGACAGACGAAGCACACCGAGAAGTGCTCAGGTGTCCTTTCTTTCACAAAATAAAAGTTGTATATGAAAAAAATACAATTACAAATAGTTTGTGAATGAACTTTTCATGTCTGAACAGGTCAATGTTGATGACTGCCTGTGATTTGGGTGCGGTCACCCGTCCATGGGAAATATCCAAACAGGTAAGTCATTCCGGTCTGAAATGTTACACTATACACTGTTTGTTAACCCTTTAGACATGTTCACAGTTAGATCTTGCATGGAATGGTCTGGTGCTACATTCAACTTCACTATCATTTAGTTGAACTTCACCCATGGTATGGATCATGGATAAAAGAGTAGATCCATCATTAGAAGGTCTAGCGATGCTGTAACTTTTAAATTAGACTCTGTTACATCACTCAGTATTCCACCAAAGGCAGTTTCTGATTAACTCCCTGTTGTGGTCTAAGAAGTGATCACAATTCATCACAAAACATGGAATATATGGGACTTTTACTTCTCCTTTCCGGTTTTCATTATTTCACAGGAAAAATATAAATATATAAATATAAATACACTATTGGTATTGATGTGTCCAGGTGGCAGAACTGGTGACCAGTGAGTTCTTTGAACAAGGAGACAGGGAGAGGTCTGAGCTGAAGCTGACTCCTGCGGTACGAATGACCCAGATGCTTCATACTTTATGATGTTTCTTCACATTCTTCAGAACACATTGTTTTGAAACTCCTTCATGCTCAGATAGCATAGCATAGCATCCTGCCCTTCCTGGGATCACCAACAATGATGAATGCACACCAGCTCTTGATGCATTGTGTCCTGCTAACATTACAATAATCACATTGTAAAACAAGCAAATATGATGATTATTATTGTAGACGTTAAGCTTCTCCATTTTGTGTAGGCTATATTCGACCGGAATCGCAAAGACGAATTACCTGTTCTACAGCTGGAGTGGATTGATGGGATTTGTAAGCCTTTGTACCAGGTACATAATTAACACACAAAAATAACACAGGACTAAACACTTTCCAGCTGTCAGGCACAATGCTAATGTTGATAAATGTGAAGTCATTACTTGTGTGGAGTTAAACTTCCCCCACAGTATGGATAAAGTGTTCTGCTTTTCTCCAGGCCCTGGTTAAGCTGAACAGGAAGCTACAGCCCATGGTCGATGGAATAGATGCCAATCGAAGGAAGTGGGAGGAGCTTATCCTATCAGCAGACACGTAGATTATCAATGCCCAATCCAAGTCCAGACATCGGTCCTAAATTGAGACATGATTTGGAAAAGATGAAGCACCCAGATGTTAGTGAAAGCGATTCAAGTTCATTTTAAATTGTAAACATGATCAGAATCTTAAGTCCAGGTCAGTTGACAGCAGTTTAGTCAGCAAGTAACATAGTCTCTGTTCAGCTCTCTTCAGAGGGAGAGTGTTGTCTGAAATAACCTGCTGAATCTTTACTCAAGATTCATATCTGATATCAATATCCTGTGACTCCTGTGAAATGATAAAATGATTGGTAAATCAAATACAGTTTTTACCAATCGATAGATAATTACCCTTCCCACTCAGGCATCTGATTTGTTCTCATTGGTCAATATCTAATGTGAGGCTAGTTTCCTATATATCTATCTATTTTTTCTAAAAAGATAGATAGATCCTATATCTATCCTAAAACTATCCTAAATCTGTCCTAAATCTGTCTATCTTTCGGTCTGTCTATCTGTCTATCTGTCTGTCTGTCTGTCTGTCTGTCTGCCTATCTATCTATCTATCTGAAGCACCATTGTTGATACCAAAGGGCAATTGGTTGTCATGGAAACTGCCTCAAAAATGCAAACTTATTCCAATGCCTTCACTGAATAAAAAATAATTACTGTGATTTCTTTCTCTCTTCTCACACTCTCTCTATTCTCTTCCTTCTTTCCTTCTTTCCTTCCTTTTCCTGCTCTATCTTTTTTCAATATAAACTGGAGCACGACTTGTTCAGTAGTAGCAAACTTGTTTTGCATGCCATCGCTGTTTACTTTCGTACAGTACACCATCAATTGCTGTTAAATGATTCTGTCAAGTGCATGTTTGTCTGTGTGCGTGTCTCAGAAATGTCTTGGAAAACCCTCTGAGCCTCTGGAGCCGGAACAAGCTGTCCTCCTCGCTCAATGTGCATGTTTGAATATGATTTACGGGAAACTTTGGTTTTCCAAGATGAAAGGAACAGACATTTGGTTACCACTTTATGGGCCTTAATGAGAGGAAACCATCTCAGCACCGAAGAACATAACAGCATGCAGTTGGTCACTGTTGAAGTCCAACAGCTAAGAATGGTGATCCTATTCAAATGAAAATGAAGATGTATGAATATTTTTAGCACTTGTTTGATAGTAATCGGATTGTTTTGCAATGCAAATCATGTGATATGCTGTGTAAGGAAACGCATGTATTTGGTTCACAAAACATTCTGGGAGCCCCAGAATGTACATTCACTATTAGGCTCTATATTTATGAAACATAGATTGGCATTTAACTTGCTATTTATACATTCACCTCTTAAGACTCAAGATGAGTACAATTTCTGCACAAAAGCAAAGGCTGATGTTGAATATAGTCTCTCCTATTGGTTTTATGAATAAAATGCCCCGGCATGAAAAACTGATGATTCATTGTGGTTTGCTTTTTTTTACGAAATAAAAGAAAACAATCACTATATACATTTAAAAACGACTCCGTATCACTGTTAGTATACAAGATAGTATATATATATATATAAAACATTAAAACATATATATATAAAATATATATATGGTATATGGATGGTAACAAAGGCAGGCAGCCACCACAGTACAGAGAGCTGCTGTGTGTTTCAAGTATTATTCATATTCATATTCATACGTCTCTTTTACCTCCTCTGTTATTCATCCAGTCCTGTTATTCATCCACTCCTCTGTTATTCATCCACTCCTCTGTTATTCATCCAGTTATTCATCCAGTCTCTTTCACCTCCTCTTATTCATCCAGGGAGAGCGTTTCATGTTGCTTTTTAGGCAGTGAGGTGAGGCAACAGTTGCAGGTGCAGAAGTGTGTGGAACTCACTCACTGAATTCATACACACACACACACACACACACACACACACACACACACACATATATATATATATATAAAACAGCCGCCAGCTATCCAGCATTGCCATAGTTGGGCCTTAATCTATAATTTAACAGACTGAGTATATTCTCTGCAGGGTCAACAATCTGGGAGAACACGGCAGGGGGGGGGGCTGGTTCTGCTATAGTCTTTGATCTCCCTCTACCCTCCCT
>OMNO01079566.1:5623-17222 GCA_900303215.1 Trachyrincus scabrus | reverse complement strand
TACACCGGGGCCCACTTTGTTACCACAGCGTCCTACTGCATTATTAAGCAGAAGAGCAAAACCTATTTCACCTGCACAAGCATGATATTAAAATACAGTAAGAGACATAACTTAACTGTGGAGTACTAGACCCAGATGACTTCTGTCTAAAACGCAAATACGCGCAGACACACACAAACACACACAAACACACACTGCAAGACATCATAGCCTCTCCCCGCTGTTTAGGATGTTTTCAATTTGTATTGGATAATGGCTATACACAAATAGATACACATTAAATTAAAACATGTAAACTAACTAATTGCCCCAATTAATATTAACTAATGTTAAAAATGCAGCTATTTGCATAAACCATATGTTGCAATAGTGAGGTCATAGCCTCTACTCTTATGGGTCTCTCTCTCTCTCTCTCTCTCTCTCTCTGTCTCTCTGTCTCTCTGTCTCTCTCTCTCCCTCTGTCTCTGTCTCTCCCTCTCCCCCTCCCTCTCCCTCTCCCTCTCCAATCACTGACATTGACATGACAGCAGGGTTTCCTAAAAAGTATGAGGTTCGGTCAGCACTGCTAGATGGGATGGGCGGCTCAACTCGTTGCGATTAGCCTTGGTGTCTGCAGCCATAACATTTGGAATATTTGATGTAGGGTAATATTGTTTTTTGACAGATATTCACGATCCATAATAAAGCGATCTAAAACGGGAAGCTTTAGATCGCTTAGCGAAAGGGGACTATCAGCAGTGAAGGTCTAGCGGTGTTAACTGATTAACAGCGAATTAACAGCGCTAAAACGGGGAAAACAAAGAGGCGATCCCCGTTCAAGTCAAGCGTGTCTAGCTACCTGACGTGCTTCATGGCGGCACAGCAGCACTTCCCTCCGAGTCTGTGGCCAACTACGGTGGCCACTTGGGAAATCTGGCTGAGATAATAATAATAATGTGTTTTTCTGCTTTCAAGTCTCCAGAGACTCGAGTCTCAAAGCATCGAGTCTCGAGTAAGTCAAGTCTCACAGCAGGCGAGTCCAAGTAAAGTCGCAAGTCCCCATTTTCGCGACTCAAGTCCAACTCGAGTCCGAGTCTCAAGTCTCAAGTCCCCAGCTCTGGCAAGAGCTAGAAACACCTAGAACAACCTACCAAACACCTAGAACACCATAAAAACTACTCAGAACACCCTAGAAACCGTCCAAAACACCCAATAATACCAGATACAAAAACTTTATTTTCAGCAAGCTGCACACCACAATTTCTTCTGAAATTGTACTTTTTCTATTTTTTTTCTATTATTTATATATATCCATCTGGGCAGCGGTTGATTTTAATGTCCGCGTCCGAGAGAGGGTTAAACTTCTCGGATATATACAACGTCGCTCATACACAATGACAGTAGTAGCTTAAAAAGAAAGTACCACAAACTTGCCGTGGGTCGTAACCATGGGGATAACACATCTTTCCTAGAACTCTTAGCCCAAAACGCATTTTTTTAAATCTCATGGTGTTCGAAATCGACCTGCAACAGGGGTTTCACTTACACTTTAACATAAAACGACACACATTGCATACTGACAGGCTATATAATTTTAAATAATCTAAAATTTGGAGACTATATCATTTTTGTGTACATATGCAGGAACTTATGCACCCACACATGACCAAGTGACACTATTACACAAGCACAAAATGTCTTTCTCCACACACACACACACACACACACACATTCAGAAATACAGATACATACAATAAACACAGAAACTCGCAGACACGCATTCACAGATACACTTGAACATGTTAAAAACATTCTTACTTTCACATAGACACACACATGCAAAGACAAACGCACACATCATCACTGCTAGCATACATATACATACTATACACACACAAACACACAATCAGAAACATACAAGCACCAACACACGCTTACACATTGACACACATGCCAGCACAAGCACACACATCATCACTACTAGCGTACATACACATACAATAAACACACAAAGAGAAACTCACCCACACACAGGCACACACGCTAACACATTAACACATGTGTGTGCTGACATGCAACAGACAGTGGATTTCCCAGATGCAATCACCCACTCAGGTATCCACCAGAGAACATGCTCTTTAGCCCACAACATGATGCTACCATGTGGATACCAAGTCAGGAGAGACCTCTCCTCCTCTGCATTGCGCACTCATCTCAATCCCTTTTTTTTCCCACTCATGTCTGCTGTCCCCCCTCCCCCCCCTCTCTCTCGCTCGTACGTACGTAACAATACAGAAACACACAGTACATGTCTAGAATCCCAGGGCACAGTGCACCATGTGCAACACCTGTTAGAAGAAAACTAGACAATTCTAAAGTGAAGTGTGCATCATTGTTATAAGAATGGAATCTGAAAGTATGGCCATACATATATTGGAAATAATCCACAAATAATCCAAAAGTCCACTTGTGTATATACAGGCTGATGCCCAAATGGTATGATGCTGTGTTTAATTACTATGACTTTACAACATATAATAGTTACAATGGCTAACAATGCTATGATGTTGTCTTTAATTACTATGACTTTACAACGTAGAATAGTTACAATGGCTAACAATGATATGATGTTGTGTTTAATTACTATGACTTTACAAGGTGTAATAGTTACAATGGCTAACAATGCTATGATGTTGTGTTTAATTACTATGACTTTACAATGTAGAATAGTTACAATGGTTAACAGATGCCTTATAGTGAGGTGGTTATGTTGTTGTCAGTTTGATACAGAGTAAAGGAAACTTCTTTGTTTTGCCAAGTAAAAATGCATTGTAAACCCTCTAGATTTTCCACCAACTGTTTAATTTGTACTCATGTGTCATTTATTTATTATTTTATTTATTATGTTGCCCTGTTGTGTGGTAAAACCTTACTTTAAAAAAGCATGCAAACCGATTGCCTTAAAAAAACTAAGTAAAGTGGAATAGGTAGTGTATGTTGTACTAAGAAATGCTTATTTAGTATAAAACACTTACACTTGAGTTTAAGTAACTAAAAAAAACCTGTATAGAGTACTTGATAATTTACTTTAGATGTACTCTTGACTTAGTATAGACTACTCAGAATTACTATTTCAAACGACTAAATAATTTCAAGTGAAATATACTGTCTGTATGTATTCCAAACAACACATTTATTTAAGTTGGGCTAACTAATGTGACATTTCCTGCAACTTAGAATTTCTCAGTTGTATTTACTGGAACAGCAATCTGATTTACTTGTTAAAACCATGCAAACCGATTGCCTTGAAAAGACCAAGTAAGTTTTACTCATGTATTTTAAGTGCTTCAAACATCCATTATACATTAATGAAAAACAGGTTCTATTCTCCTAAAATAATCCCATTAACAGTAACACATAATAAATCAAGGTAGTGACACAGTTAACAGACAAAGACAAAATGGAAACTTAGGAGAAAAGGCACAAAGGGCTGAAAACAGGGTTAGTCCACACAATTTGGCATTGGTTTATACCATTACATTTCAAAAAGTCACAAAGCACACTTTTTTGCAGGTCTGTTAACACATTGTGCCAGTTTATTTAGTCCTATTGTGCTGGTTTAAAACAATTTTAAGAGACTGTGTGCAGCTATTGTCATGGCAAATACTGGCTTCTGTACACCATAAGCCCATTCCAACAGGTAGAACAAAAAAATATCCAATAACAATATACTGGCTGATATTGTTTTGGTTAAAAAAAAAAACATTTCGTGAAACGTCCAATTTGGTAATCAAATAGACATGTGCTGGAGGTTTTATATTTTGCAGGGTTAAACAATAACTTCTTCAGAATAACAATCTGAAACACCAAATGCTCACCTATGTTACACTGCTCTGCCAACTCGCTGCTATAGGAGTATTGTGAACAATGGAGTCTGCTGGACTTTTTTTGCCTATCTGCCTACATATACGCTAGTACCAAAATCGGTGATGGTACAATAATCTACCAGTAATACTTGCCAGCCAATGTATCAGTTGAGCTTTATAAAAATAATATATATAATTATATTATATAATATATAATTCTGGAAAAAAGTGGTTTCATTCAGTAAGCGTAACAATATGAAAGAGTAATGACTCTGGCAATGGATCTTCACATGAATGAACATACACCGGCATCCTCTAGACGTATCGTGCTGATGAAGAGTGCCTTAATTTAGTTAACATAACAATAAAAAGCAACTGAATCCACTGTCATAAACAAGTGAGATCTAATGCCAAACGTCACTCTTATACAATTATTTACATTCTAATTCAACAGGAGATTTTTAAGAGTTTACAGTTTTGGTGAGAATTTGTTCTCTCCCAAGCCAAGCATCACTATTTGAAGGAAGCTGAAAGTATTTTTCATGGCTTTAGGGTAGTCCAAGTGTAAAGCATATGACAGCCCAAACAAGAGGCAAAGTGCTTGAGGTAGGTTCTGGAGATCGTCCATTACAATACCTCCCTCAACAATGATGGCACTAGACACTGGGTCAAGGTGGAGATCATTTGGAGAGAGAGGCACATCTTCACTGATGACAGTCAGCACCCCAACAGATACTTGGGCCCAGGCCTCATCACTGTCAGAATCCTGTATAAAACCAAACAAAAACAACATTACAACAGGGAAATGTTTATACGCATGATCAATTGTCACCGTGTCATCTGTCCTGCCTACACTGCCTTCCAGCCTTGCCCATTTGGTTTTCATTGGCCTCCACAATCTCCCGTCTCCGCAGTGGGAAGGTCTGGTCCATCTTTGGTGCAATGACAGTTCCACTGGGGTTCAGTTTTTTCATTTCTTCAACCAGGAGCTTTCTCTTAGCCTCTAGGCTATCTTCATTCTGCCCCTCAGGGAGTTCCGGTAAGTAATTTACCTCATACCTTTTTGGTCTTTTGAGGCCTTTTGATGCCATTTCCGGGGCACCTTGTTTGCCACCATTTATAGCAACCTCTATGCATCCTGCTTTTCTCAGTTTAGTGCGATAGTTCCCTATTTTGAATTTCAAGCTATTCTTCCAGCCGGAACACCCATCTGGTGAGCCTGGTTCCTTCAGGTAGGGATGATGAGCTGTGTGTGGACAGAATCTCTGTATCATCTGAGGCATTGGAGGCACATGCTGGTGGAGACAGGCACCAGTGTCAGTGTCACCAATGGAATAACCTTCACAGTAGCTCTTGTAGCTGGCAAGTCTCCTATGTCATCAAGGTTGGAGAGGGCATTATCAAAGTCAGGGTCTTCATACATAACACTGAAGAAATACTGCAGCTTGCATTTTTCTTTGTTTTTTATCTTCAGCTCTTCAATCGTTTCTGGTTTTCCAGCCAGTGACATTTTCCGTATTTCCTGTTCAGTTATGATGAGTCTTACTTTATTGCTTTCCGTGGTCCTAGAAAGAGTGAATATAACTTTAGTGCCCATTCCACATACTGTCATTCAGCATAATATGTAATGCTTTAGTGTCACATACCGCCTTTGACCCGGTAGGAGGATAAGGGAAAAACATAATTCAGCTCGGACAGCTGGGTGATTGTGAGAGACCCTTCCCCACTGAAGCACAACTCATAAGCACGTAAATGTTCAACGTACCATGAGGTCAAAAGCCTGCAGACTAGCAAGATTTCTGCATTGATGACAACAATGTGTTTGCCGGAACTCGGGACACCATGGACACATGCAGAAGATGCAACCAGCACTGTACTTTGCTTGGCATTTTGCTGATTTAGCAAACTGAACATTTTCAGGGAAAGATGTGACCATATCTGACCTCACTTTATCAATTTGCAAAGGAGGCTTGAAGAATGTTGAGTAATCTAAATGGAAGGCCATCATCTTCTGGTGTCTTACAGCCAAGGTATGTGCTACATTCTTGAAATTACAAGTGTCATGTACAACCTTTTTGAAAAATGTGTGCTTCCCTTCAAAACGCATCATCCATTCATCTACTAGTGGGCCAAAGTTTTTTATCATTTGAGGGTAGTGTTCAATGAAATTATGTATTGGACGAAGTTTGAAGTTTAGAAAACTTTTCTGCAGTAACTCTCTATGTTCTGAGATTTTTCAATCCAGGAAGTGGATTAACTCTTAAGTAAAGTGTGATGACATTACCAACTCCAGTATATCTTTTAGAAGCATCAGTATCTCCCATGCTTGGTCTCCCTCTGGGATATTGTGGCCTATCATCAATGGAAGCAGCCTCAGGAGAGACCAATTTTCATGGCCATTTCCCCCAATGGTTCTCTTAGAGATGACGGTCTTTGGAATGATCTGTGGTTGGTCAGCTTTATCAGAAAATGCGTAAGGAAACTGCCTAAATAGCCTCATTCAAAGATACTGGTACTATACCTTCCAAAAAGTATTCATTCAATGGACACCCCCTTTTAACATCATGATGTCTGGCCATAGTATGGTCATGTGTAACCTCTTGCACATGGCTATCATGCTTATCTCTTATCCTTGGCTGGTGTAGACCTGATCGAAGCTCCTCATCCTGTATGTCAACTCGCTTACACATACAAAACCGACAAAATTGATCTGCTGCAAAACTCTCCTGGAATCCTGCCAAAGAGTGAGCCCCCAAGTTGTCCGCTGCTACATACAATACAGTGCCTTAAACACTTTCTGCTAGTTGTTCAACATACACACCATGTTCCTCAAGAGTTGCAAGATCCTGAATGAGAGGACGAAGAACTTCTGCATAGCCATGTTCTTTCACAGTGTTAACCTTACACAAAACTGCAAGTTGAATAGAGTGAAGAGCTGACCGATATTTTGAGTCAAGATTATCAAGAACCCAATATACGGCACATAGTTTGTGTTTTTTCTTGGACGTTCCCAGTGGATTAGCCTCTTCAAAATCATCTTTATATAGCCCAAGAGCAATCCTAAATTCTTCCACATTCAAAAGAACATTTTCTTTGAAATGAGAGCCGGCTCTGAATGAGTGGTATCCTTCGGATGAAATTGTCTCTACATGCAGCACCTTATCCAAAATATCATTAGCATTTTCAGTGTGGGGACAAATACAACAGAACTATCTCTGTCAAGAAGAAACTCAACTGGCATAACAACTGGAAATTCTCACAGTATATAAGATGCTCTCCTGGCAGCTGTTGATAGGGATCCTCCTGTATTAGTGAATTTCAGCAGGACATTACTTTGTGAACCTACACTTACAATGTCACTAACTATGGAATTATCCATATCACCACAATGCTGACTGATAATCTTCTGGACTGCACTTTTTAGTAATGGCTGTGAAAGTAAATGGATCTGGTTAATCTGCTTAATTACTTGTTATTCTTGTGCAACACTTTCGGATATGTGCAAGATCGTTTGCATTTTCAAAAATACTGCAGCCAGGTTACGTTCCAGCTGAATTTCCAAGTCCTGTATGTCATCTACAGACTCCTCAAACTCACAATCAATGTCATCCTGTAAAGAAACCTCTTCCTTCACTTCAGTCAGCTGATCTGGACGTTCAATATTTGATATTATTCCATTATGTCTGATTGAAAGTGGATGAGCCGGTGCATCACTGGTTTACAACTCCTTGCATAACGTTAGCGTGAACGATATGCGATATGCGGCTTCACGTGGCTGCTTGTTAAATGAGGCTAAACATATTTATGAACTCCTCCTCCCAACTTCTATTGGAATGTGTCAAGTGTGATATTGGCAGCTATTTCCTTGTTCAGTCGGCAAACAGGGGCCGGCAATGTGATCTATTTCATTTTAATTAAAAAATAAAAATTCCACTCGCACATGTGCTCCTAAATATAAATTCACATTCGCAAAAGGTAATTTTTACTCGCATATGCGAGCGAAATGGTCGCACTGTTAAGCCCTGCTGACATCAAAATACTGAGTGAAGTTTAGAAAGAATGAAGAAAGCCTCTTGCCAACCTTCAACACAGTTCTCCAGGGAAACAGTTTTTGGCTTTACAAACGATGTTTCAAAACGGGAAACAAACAGTAGAGTCAAATATGTCAAATATGTCAAATATGTATATTCACACACAATTATTGTTTGCTTGATAACTTAGTATTCTTCAAAAGACAAAATGAGACTTCACGAAATGGTCAAAATCCGAGCAATCTCTCTTTCTTTCCTCAACTTCTACACTGAGTCGGCACCAATCTACCCTGTCCTGAGCGGGAGAGACTGAACGTTGGCTGCTGCACATGCTCACACCCAGCCTTTGTTGCGACCTCATTGTTTTAAGTTATCTTCACTCAAAACAAGTAAATCGTTTTTTTCACCTTGCAATTAACTGTAACTTCATAAAAACTAGTAAGAAGTACATATTGTTGATAACCAAGTAAAGTAACACATTTTTGTAAGTCATGACAGCTATTAGAATTAACAGTGCAGAAGAGAGAATAATGTCTCACATTGTGTGATATATTTTGTCTGTTAGATTTGTCTGGTGAAATTGTTAAGCCTTGCCTGGTAAGATGTCAAGGAGAGCTAGACAGTGACGTCTACAGTTGACACTAACAACATGACCCAGCTAACATGACCCAGCTAACAACATAATGGGCTGTCAGAAATTGCGGATTTTTCACCTGATTATGTAACCCCTCCAAGGTTTGCGTATGGGTTCTTTCACAAGCTCGCTGCTTCATCCAACTTGCCATCAAATCTGTGGCTAACACACACCATCTCACCGAGCTCAGCTCTGCACAGCCACTTAGCCTCTCACAGTCCACGGAAAGAAAACATCCACCTCAAGGCAGAAACAGCCAGAACTCTTCTGCGGTGAGATCAAAACCTGCCACATGCGTGTTTTATTGTCATCGCAATTATTGCTCGGAAAAAAATTAACTCTGTACAACTTCTCCATATGAAGCCCTTTCACCATTAGAGATTGACTTTTTTTCAGCCTTAGCCTAGCCGCCACCGCTAACTCACTGCTAAAGTCTGTTGCCACTGCTTTCTGTTGGAGCCCTGCGCGCTACCGTGGTTCCAGTGGAGCCAGATTGACTGTTTACCACACTCTGTTTATGCATCTAGAGGGGGAAAGGGGAGTCAACTTCATGCAACACACCATCAACCTCCGAGAATGGTAACATGATGCCTTGACTGCCTGAAGAAAGAAGGAAATATAGACAGTTAAACGGATGCAGCTTGGTAAATCCACTGGTATATCCACTAGTCCCCATGCTACAAGTGGGCGATACTGAACTCTGGCCTGGCTCCAATATGGAAGTAAGGATTAATATTTGTTGTCTTAACCCAAACCAAATACTTCATTCATTAACTTTGTGGACTGTCCTTAATAAAATATAGTCATGTCAACATCTTGAGTATAACAGGTATGTCATCAGCATAATAACATTCTTCCTACACTTCGTACACTTGAACACAAAACATTTGATCAATGGCAAACCATCACATATATATATATATATATTTATTTTATATTACTGCAAAAGATAAATCAAGAAAATAACTCAACTGCAGTCAATAAGCATGACATAGAATCACAATATGTAAAAACACCAACTCTATACTCTACTGGTATCCCTTTGTGAATGGAGATATGGTCCACTCTTATTCAGATCTCTAGTTAGGCCTGCTGAGGACCATCCTGAGGATAATTTCCTAAACCCCATCTATCCCACCACTGAACCCATAGATCAGTAGAAGCCTGCTGGACCCCCACCAGCACCCAGGCCCCAGAGCCCACAGCAGTGTTTACCTGCAGGGATAACCTGTTTTTCAGCAGCACAATGTTCCACTCTGGCCAAAGCCCCTCGCCGCCTTGAAACAAAGCCTGCTTACACACTGTGTGTATGTGTGTTGGCCCCGTACCGAGGCCTGCCTTGCCTCTCGGATGGCACTGCACCAAATGCAAGCTTGTGATGCTTCCGCTCCTCAGTACCCACGCTGTACTCCTCTGTACACTCCGAGTTTAACAATACCAATCGCTGCACCTGACTATTGGTTATTTTTTAAGGAAATAACCCAAGTGCTGCTTCCTCTATCGTCACAGAGCGCCCTGCAAGATGCAGCAGATCCCTGCTGCTTTTCGGCTCTTTTCACTGCTCATTATTTTCTGTTCTACATTTTTCATAGCAGGGGAACAGAGGGGTGTAGGATTTCAATACAAAGAGAGTTGTATGTAGGTAGGTCGATCGAGGGTGGTGTGGGTGTGATGGTACAAGGAGACATCAGTCACTATCAGGGTGAATTTTCGAAAGTTAAAGTGACGTTCCACTGGCACAGCCACGTTTTCTATTAACTCATAGTGTCATCATAGTGTTGAAATGTACCCAAAAACACTCAGAATAAACTACAGACTTGAGTTGTATAATTGTCAATTTACTGCAGAGCGTTCCGAGAGGCAGATAGCTTGGCTACTTTTGTTTTAGTTTTGTATTTTATATTTCTCAACCTGTGGATAGTGTGGATAACATCATGCCATCTCATTGTTCCGTGCTTGGTTGTACAGGATATCGAGTTGCTAAAGCGGCTGTCATCACATTTCATATGTAACTATTGAGAGTTGTAATCGGTGGTTAGCTGTAATGGAGCCCAACATATGGCAAGTATATGAATGTCCGTATTTGCATTTCAATAATAATAAAGTGATGAATAAAAAACTCCAAGCTTTGTATCGATACACAATTTTATTTGCCATAGTTAGTTGCCTCCCATATCACCGCACGTATCATAAAGAAAGCCTCCAGAGAAAAGAAAGTCCAACGTGGCATTGACTCTTTAAAACACATTTGCTGACCTTCTTCAACCTGTGTTATTATAATATATCCATGGTCTGTAACAGTAACAGAGATTGTGCCAGGTCCCGCTTCCACATCAGCCGGTGGGTTTATATCCTATCGTGGTCTGGTCTTCTGTAGCTGCCGCAGACATTGTAATCCTCGTCTTCACGAGACTGTAATCTTTGTGAGCCTGCTGTGGTTCGGTTTCGCTAATACTACATGAGTAAACTCTGAAAATGGTTTAGTAATGGTAATACTGCATTTATAAACATAGCCGTAAAACTATTTGTCAAATGTCCATGCAGAGATACTTTATTACTTGAATGAGAGACACGAAACGGCAGGACTCTGAAGACACTGTTTCACATTTGCCTGCTGCCGTCTCCGCTGTAAGATTTCCTCTTCGGTGTATTCTGGCTCAAATAAATATCCGTCATTCCTTCCACTCAGTAAGACTTGGCGGAAGTTATAGTCCTCATTTGATCTGTAACAACAACAAGGCAACTGAATCTCACGGAGCCAATCTCCAAGCTGATTGGCCAGGGTGATTTTGCTGGGAGGGGAGGGCACTGAGAAAGCGCTTATAGTTTTTTGAAAACTCGGAAGTCCCCGGCATATTCCGGGAATGAAAATAGTCGTATTTTGATTCACAGAACGCATTTATAAGCAGTTTTTTAATTTGTAGGCTCTTGTTAGGCAACTTGGAGACCATTAAAACATCGAAAATATGTGGATATTAAAGAAAATAGTGAATATTACTGGATATGTAATATATATAGTAAACCTTCTCCCGAGATTCGATTACAACATACTAATGTGGAGTCAAAGATTTTAATTTTAAAAAAAAGAA
>OMNO01079560.1:3018-18293 GCA_900303215.1 Trachyrincus scabrus | reverse complement strand
AGCTTTTGTCTCATGTGATGGCACGTTGCAATGAGGGGTGATGTTGAATGTTATCGAGTTATTCATTGCGGACAACCCAGCTCACTGATCTTGTCTTATTCTGAGTTGGTATCTTTTTTCTTTTTTTTTTTACGTATTTCTAGATTGAGAAAGGAATACGGTGAAGAAGATGTAGACCTGTTTCACTAGTTTGTTGGAAGGTAAACAATGTTTGTTTTTGTTTTTTTTCATATTGTGGAACTCCATGAAGGGGCTTTTAAACAAGTCTTCTGTTACCAATGTTCTGCTGCTGGTGAATGCTTTTAGACCGTTGAACCATAGTATAAACCCCTGGACTCAAACTGTTAATTTATGTTACACCCAACTATATACCGTAGTTCAGTAAGGAAAAAGTAAGAAAGGCAACAACATTTGCTCTTAATTTGTAGATTATAATAATAAAGCTTTTGTTTCGTTTGTGTGCATGTGTGTGTGGGCGATTGCGCAGACGTGAACGCTTTTCATATTACCTTCATCTGTACAGAATTGTTGATAGAATTTGTAAAGTCAAATAAATCACTTTGATAAAAAAGAATTAAACATTTCACTTCACTCGTGAGCTTTGGCAAGAAAGCGGCAAACTGTTTCGCTCCCCGTGAGCGCCTAGCAACACTGGAGTCGTCTGGCATTACTCAACAGACTTTTTCAAAACAGAGGTCCTGAGGGAGGACTTCCTAGTTGCTGTTGCCATGGCACTTTCAGTGTTATTTTGCAGACATACCCAACGCATGACTAGATTTGACTAAAAGTAGTTTTACGTGCATAATGTCAGGTAGATTGGCTGTCCTGTGCATCTCAAGGCTTGGTTTCATGTAGGCTACGATGTTTATTTCTTGGTATTTATGAGTAAACACACACACACCAGGGGGCATTCATTGAAATGCTGTATAAAAGTTTATAAAAAAACAACATAAAGAGGCACCAACGTTATCTTACATTTCAGTGGGAGGACCAAAGAAGAGAGGCCTCCCAACATATTCCTGAGGTCATTAAAGAGACGTAACACATATAAAACACATATAAGCACATATAAAAAGTCAACTATGAAATACCCGGCTAATTTGGAGGATTAGCCAATGTTCTATGCATTGTTGTTGGTAAACAGGCCCCGGCAGAATGTACATCAGCAGTTTTTTCAAATGAAAATGTTTCTTCTCATGATCTGTGAGTGAACACTTCACCAGGTTGTCAAGGAAAATGTTTTTTTGTTGATGCACGTCATGGCATCCAGCTGGCACCACTCTGCTGCCACCTGCTGTTCCATCCTAGCAACGCATCCAGCGTTTCGCTTTGCTGAGCGGGTAGCCTCTGTCCACACTCAGTTGATCATTCAGCCGCCAGTAGTCGTCTCCCTTGAAGAAGAAAACCTTGCCGTTGGTCCAAGTGAGGGCTGCATCCGGGCTTGTGGGCACCCCGCTGAAGAGCATCGAGAGGGGCTTGGGGTAAATAGCCAAGTTACTGTACTTCAGCTCATCCCACTGCCAGTGCTTTGAGCCCTGCATGAAGGCATGGAAGAAAAAAAAAAGTCATTTGAAACAGTATATAGAGAGGCAGTCGTCTCACACGGTATATGACTGATTTGTGTGCGTGATACAGCAGATGGTACCGACCTTGATGAAAACCAGCTTCTTGTTCCTCTCCAGGTACAAGGCTGCATCAATGTTGGCCGGGATACGTGTCAGCTGTTTGGGATACCCACGATCCAGTTGGAAGTCGCTGTACTTCCATACTTGACTGCCTGGAAAACAAATGAAAACAATGTTTAGGTGGGTGGGCGCTTTTAACACAAGGCCCCTCGTGACCCTCATCACCGCGGCATAGATCTCGTCTCATATCTTCTACCTTTGAAGAAGTACGTCTTGTTGGTACTCTGAGAGTACACCGCTGCATTTAAGTGTCCGGGAAGTTCCTTCCACAGCGTGTCGATCCTCAGCGGTTTGTTGTGTCCTTGATCGGTTACAGTCCAGACGTGCTTACCACTGAAGGCAAAGGTTTTCCCCCAGGGACCTGGAGTGGTCGTTGAAGACAGCACAAGCTTCATGTTGCGTTTCAAGGTACTTTCAGAGCCGCGGGGGCAACACTTGCACACTTGCACTGTCGACACCATTGCATTAGTGTTGATTAAGTAGATACAGTGAAGTAAAGAGAGAGACGCTTTATGTTTATAACTGTCATAACATCTATTGCTTTGTTTTACCCAATATAATGGCGTCGAGTCTGGCTGTGCAGGGGTCAGGAATACCGCCTGTAGGCAGCAGAGGATTGGGTGTACTCGACACGTCTGGTTCTTCGTTCGAACCTTTACCGGGAGAAGAAGAAGTCAAAATAGGTTGTGCATCTACAAAAGCCTTGTATTGACGAGACAAACTATACTGACCCTTTATGAAGATGGAAATAGCCATTTATTAGATCAGATTATTATTCAGAAGAGTTTCCGTCCTCGTATTAGTACAAATACTAGGTTGATTATGAACTTCAATGAGACAGGGTTAGGTTATAGGGTAAATACGCACAGTTATGTTGCTGCTTAAGCCACTCACCATATAAGAACTGTATGCCCTTCACATCGTCGGAATGCATCCTAAAGTTGGCACGGTAACCAGTGTAGATGGCAGCCATCAGAGCGTTGCTGTATTGGGAGTGGCCTAAGCCAAGGGCGTGGCCTATTTCATGGGCAGCCACGATACGTAGATTAGTGCCATAGTAAGTGCCCTCAGTCCAAAGCTCATCCTCATCAAAATGGACGATGCCCATTTCTGGCGGATTAGCATGAGCTAGCACATGGCCTGCAAGGGATATCAATAATACAAAAAAGTTGTTAATATAGTTGTCAATATTCATGTGAGTCATGTGACATTGATGGACAGCCTGTGATGTAATTTAGCCAGACTACTCACCACGGCCATCGAATGGATTATTACACAAGGCATCGTTCTTGTGAAACAATATTCTTATATCTGCTCTTATGTACTCGACCTCTCTGAACGTCAGAGGAGTCACGTCACTCCAGTACTTGAAGGCAGCCCGGATGGCTGTCTTGACGGCTGTCTTCTTCATGTCTGGTGTGTAGTTGTATATGCGGTAAGTGAGGCTCTTTTTGTGCCAACGACCTGAGAAAGAACCAGAAAGTTGGCATTTAGAACGCAAGAAAACAAAAGAAAGACACCGATAATGTTTAGTTATTCAACTGTTGTCACAGCACAGGATCACTCATGCCATTCATTTCAAATTGTAATAAAAGTGGACTGCAGTTATCTGGTTGGTTAGGGACTTTTTCATAAGTTAATAAATGAATCTTTTTTTATTTATTTTTTTATTAGATTTTTTTCCTGTTGATGCCGTGAAATAATGACTTAAGGCTTAAAGTAGAAGGTCTCTCACCAAGAACTCTGTATTTCAGAGTCTTCTTGTTAAATGGGTCCTCGTTGCCACAGCGGGGCCGTCTCATGACGTCCAGTGTGGCCTCGTCCAATTCTCCAGTGATGGGTAGGTCGGTCACCCTCTGGAACACCCTATGGACGTTTTCAGAAGTTTTAGCTGAGGCCAAACGGTGCCTACAGTCACATGCACATTCGATTCGGATACTCCCTTAAATCTCAGCATTTCATTCGGTGTAATCCTGCACGTTTCCCCCCCCCTCACCCCCCGTTACCTAAGCGCTTCAATGATATCTTCGAGGTGTGATGGGTCAAGGTGGTCGGTGCGATCTTCCAAGTAGCCGTATTTAGTCAGATAGTCCTAGAAAGTAATAGGCAGAAATTAGATCAAACTCGATCTGCAAAGTGGCCTACGTTCAAAACGTTGTCATGCCAGTTAGTTAGTCCACATAAGGTTAAGCCTACCTTTGCTTCTTTTAATTCAGTCCACAGGTCGACCTCCGCCGCGTGTGCGTAACACACGATCGCTACAAGGAGCGCCAGTTGCCGTAAAGTCTCCATTTCGAATTGCGGTAACTAGTAAAAACTTGTCGACGGTTCTCATCAGTGTGGCTTCTGCCAGACAGCACAGTACACTGCAGTCCACTCGAGTGCTTATGTAGTTTCAACAAAGTGGATGAGTCAGCTGAGATGAAGCATCTCTGAAGAATGAGGAATAGCAGAGCTTCCAAAACTCTTTTTCTTACTTTTTTTTTTTTCTTTCTTTTTCCTCTTCCCCAAACGGTACCATAGAGATTTGGGTGTTTCAATTTAATCTGATGAACGACGTTTGGGATGGATTTTTGTGGCGTTTTAGAAATGTGGGTCAATATTTTTCTAATTATAAAAACATTTTTTTAAAGCTCAAAACCGACCAATAAACTGTTTAATCAATACTACCAAGGTAACCTATAGCCGCATTCTTTGTTTATTTTTTTATTTTTTTACAAAAAAGGGGACAATTGAGGTATTCCCATCATCGTTTAATATGAGTTTGTGTATTTAGTAGGCTGTAGCAGTGTCCCCTGCCACAGGCCATCTACTATGGCTTTCCCAGGGCTTCTCCCACAGCAGGACACAGGCAGTTGAGGAGTAAACCAGTTTATTGTAAGTTTGTAGTAGTCTGAACAACAGAGCAGATAATACATGCTGGAGCTCCTCCGGAGTGCGTTTGCTGGTGGCTGGTTTAACCTGTGGGCCTGATTAGCCAATGCCCCACAGGTGTGCAGTCTCACCCCGGCCCAGAGTCTAATTAGTCTAACTCCGACCAGGTGAGGCTGCTTAAACCAGCCACCAACAACACACACTCCACATATCCCCAACACCAAATCGAAACTGCTAGTGAACCATTAACTAATGGTTCACTAGCAGTTTCCTCATTTGTTCCCTGGTAACAACTCAAAATGTTGTGTCCCTTATTGTAAAGAGTGTTACCTAAAATAACTAAGCCTAAGTTTGAGTTTCTTTTTAAAAACAAACTTTTCCTTCTATAGAGCTAATACGACTCGGTAGCCAATTCCATAATAAAACCAGCCCTGTGTAATACAGTATTCTTACAATAATTAGTTTGGAAAAGGTTGTGTTAACTACCCCCTGCTGGCCTCTCTGGTGAAATGGGAGTGAGTATCCGAGATATGTTAAGGAAGAAAAGCTGAGGAGTTTGTGTAACTGTATGAAAGAGTGCAAGTCAATTGGCAGCAAGTGAGAGAAGTGTGTGTATGCATGTATGCATGTATGCATGTACGCATGCCGGCCACATTGGACCTAGAAGAGCAGCCCAGAACAAGTCAGCCTTATTTTGAGCTACCAGTTCCTTTCCGTGTATAATGTTGCCGTTGGCGTTGGCGTAAGGCGTTGGCTCCATTTATAACCTATTCTCCCCATCCCAAAGAGGATGAGATTATGAGATGAGAGTACAGCAATAACTTTATTAGCAATAACTGATTCGTGGACTTTGTGTCCACACCGATGACCGTAAGAAGCAGTGCATAACTTTATACTGCATCAGGATACACGGATTTTAGCTTGTAACTATAAAACAATAAAATCTGCCTATCATAGTACAAAAGTACTAGATGGTTAACCGTCATCACCACTTGGCAGCCTGTGAAATCTCCTGATTTTACCACACACACACACGCACACAAAATCTCTGAGTCAATCTCACCGCCACATCCTGGTAATGACACAAAAGGGCCGCACTGAAGAGCACAAAGGGGAGTATAGCAATTGATGGATTGTGTTTATCTTTTGACTTCAATAAGATCGTGCGGTGAGTCACTGCACTATTTCCCTATTCCATATGCAATTGAGGACACAACTTTACACCAGTACTAGTTACTGGCTGCTATTTCCCTATTTGTATTTTGAAACACTGATTCCCTGAATTGTGTTGTGACTGTTGATTTGTCATCCCATCTTCTTTCCTGCCAGCTGGATGTCATTTGTTTACAGGAAACGGTTTCAGCCCATTCATATCCTGTCTATTCTTACAGTTACAAGTACTAATCCCTACAAGAGAAGAAACTGTCCATGCTTTGGGTGTTACCCGATGAGGGTACAGTTCCTTACTAATAATCCTTGGTCTTAGTAGTACTTGTATTGCATCGATTTAGCAGTCCCTGCATCATGAGTTAGTTTACTGTGGTTGTATTACATGCATAGTATATGCATAACTAAGTATACTTAGTTATGCATATACTATGCAGTTAGTTTGACTTTATTGGCCCTGGGGGGAAATTATTTTCCCCAAAAACTGTACAGGTAGAACCAACAATACACTTTACACACATCATCACACAACACTACCGGACAGTAACAATACATAAAGTATAACACAGCAACACACAATAGTGACAGGTAAAAACAACATAAGAATAAGACTCATAGTTCCCTCAGTAAGTCACCCTGTTTAGGGATGCGGGTATCAGGCTTTTACCAACGCGAGCCCTCCTGCACCTCAGGGTCCTGCACCTCAGGGTCCTGCACCTCAGGGTCCTGTACCTGCGCCCAGAGGGCAGTACAGTGAAGTGACGGTTGAGTGGGTGTGTGATGTCCTGTGCTATTGTATTTGCAATGCGTGTGACGGCCTTACAGTTGAGCTCTGAGGGGTTGGCAGTTCAACATTAGTTCAGGTGCCTGCACCGAACTCCCTTGAAGAGGAAAACCTTGCTGTTGGTCTGAGTGAAGGCTGCTCCAGGACAGCCCACTGAAGAGCATCCAGAGTATCTCATCCTGGTATTCACCAGTTGTTTATATTTATTAATGTAGTTCTTCAGTAGGCCTAAAATAATTTATATCAACCAGTTATTTTAATTTACAGCATTACTTTCCTTTCACATTACGACAGCAATCAGATTGCTGACTTTGACTTCATGTCCCTTATCCTTCAGTGGTGAGTCAAATTGAGTAGGGGGAGGATTCTGTTGGATTCTGTAGTCCTGTCCAACAAATGCAAAGGCTGCAGAAACTCTGGATGAGTTGTCTGCAGCTAAACATATCTTGGATGGATTATTCTTTTTAAAGTAGACATTTGTAATAAATGACCTACTTATTACTTATTTATTATAACGGCTTATTTAGTTAAGTTATCATAAAGCTGGACCTTGGCATTGCATGTTATAGCGGCTGGGAAGCAAACTCTAAAGCAAAACTCTAAAACACCAGTGTGCTTGCTTTATTTAAGTTTAAGCTTAAGCTTAGTTCAATGCAAGGATATAAAACTCACATTTTATGTATTCTTATGCATTATGTTTAGGCATTAAACATTTGTATGCTATTCCCTTTGTAATGTCTGAATAAAACAAAACAAAAAATTAGAACACCACTGAACTAAATCCGACCTCTAGGGGGCGCTTCAGAGTTCTCTGGTGCTTGGCAGTCTCTTTCTCCAGCAGGAGGTGGACCTGCTCCACAAGGCCCGGTTCTAAAGATGCTGTGACCAGCCTCCAGAACATGCCAACCACTGGATCAGAGCCCTGTTTTGAAGAGGAAGAGTCTGGCTTTGAATCTTTGAAGACATTTCTCTGATTTTCTTTCACCGCACAAGCAGCTCTTGATTTTAAATCAAATATTTAAAATTCACACAAACTTGCACATAATAACAACTAAGTGAGAGCAATTCTTGAGGGCCCAGCATGTAAGCCCCTAACCACAATTCAGTTCCCTGACAATCCAGATCTGGTCTGTGGTTCATGATAATGAGGGGCCTAATAATGGCTGGGTCTTACTGGGGCACTCCTGGCCCTAACCCTGGCTCACTGCACTCTGTATCCACAGCAATCTACTGGAATGCTCTTTTCTATAGCATTCAATAAATCTTGCCAACCTAGACTGGGCCAGCATTGTCTACCTACCATTTGGCTGACAAAAATACCATCGGATGAAGCATTGTTCGGGTGGTAAGAGTTGAATAAAGTGTCTTCATACGGTTGAATTGTTCTCCCTGGTCATGTGATTGGTGCTTTACCAGATAAGTGAGAAAATCCTGCAGTTCTCACTTAATATAATTTCAAGTGAATTGCATATTCACATCAATTGTAAACCTACCTATTGGGAAATGTTGTGTCTGTCTACCTTGTCCATCAAAAAGGTTCACATAGACTCATAATTGATTTGATCTTCTCTTGCTACGCCAAGATTCTGCTTCTGGAAAAGGCCTGTCTAACATGCAGACTATTTTGAAAACATTCTTCCAAATGTCGAAAACATGAATTGTGACAAATAGCACTTTTTAGATATGCCTTTGACAGTTTCTCACCATAAACCTTGCAGAGGAAATAGAGGAAATTCAACATGAACTCCATGCTCGTGGTGTCCTACACCTACTTGAACCCAACGCAGATAGAGAATAGCATTGCAGTATACATCTTTGGATAAACAGACTTAAAGCAGCATGAATATGAATACTTTGCACTGAAAAGGTATGGAGACATTCACTGGGAATGAATCACCACATTTCCAATAAATGTAACATTAAAATGTTAGCCAAGCACATGGATATTTTTAGTAAGACAGTAACATACCAGTTTATTTTGGTGGTGGCGTTCAAGTTTAGCATTGAAAGAATGACACAGCAAGGCTAGATCAGCAGCTGCAGACCAGTACTTCCTTTCCTTTTGAAGATTTTAACACGCATGTGAAATGTGTGTCATAAAGACTATTTTGTCCCGTGACCCCATTTTTAGGTCTTTTTTGTAGCATTTTTCAGAGGCGTCATCATAGAAAAAACTCTCAACACTAATTAATAATTAATAATCATGTACCAAGGCACATGGTCCATGGACAATGTGCGTTATCTTCACTATTGTCTACTACCCGCACCCTGGTACATTAAAAAAAGCAGGGGTGATTCTAGGATTTGACCCTTAGGGGGGCTTAGCCCACAATAAGATTTACATTTTATTACATCTGCAATGGTTTATTATGTAGGTGGGCTACTCGCTAGGGGAAAGGGGGCCATCCAGGACGTTGATGATTTTACAGGGCTATAATACAACAATGGGTGAGCCTATATCTGTCATAGGAGAATTTGCCGATTGGTCGTTCCAGACACTGTTTTCATTCAAACTATCAGCCCCGCTAACAGTTTGGATGAAGCATAGATACTTGTCCTACAAATACAATGATGGCTCTGTGAAAAGTGTCTATCTAACCCTACTAACGCCAACTTAATACAAGAGGTGCCCAAACTACATCCCAGAATTGTAACTATCTGGATTTCATATTAAAACAAGATCTAACAATATAATATATATATATATATCGAAGTTGAAAGACCAACCAATGATCAGGAAAATGGGATTTTCTTTGCTTCAAGAGCACATGCAGTTTGAAATGACAACACGAGAAGCCAATACAAATGAGGCTCGACTACCGGTCAATAAGTCCACAGTTCCACTCTGGGCATGACAACTATATCCTGGATATAGGATCCTCTGGATTTAATATTAAAACAATATATAGCGAGGTTGAACGACTAACAAATGACTTGGATAAGAGAGCACATCATGCAGTTTTTACATACAAACAGGACTAATGATGATTACTAAAGGGTGCCCCCTTAAAACTATATCCTAGAAATGTAACTTTAAAAACAATATCATTTGAAAGACTGACCTATGATTTGAATACCAACATGCTGTTTTGACATATATATCAATAAACGTCTTTCAAAGTCAAAATTAAGTCATAACAATTTATTGATACGTTGGACAAACTAGGTAGGCAAGAAAAAAATAATTCACAAGAAGGTAGTTTGTTCTTTTTTTGTCAGATTGTCTCCAGATTGTCTTCAGATTGTGTCCAAAACGATACGCAATGTCCAAACAATAACAATAAGTTAGTGAAACATAGTCCACACCATTCTGCTATCCAAAATGCTAATATTTAGCAGAAACGGTGTATGTTCAACATTAACATTTATTTACCACCTTTAAAGTTGAATAGATAAAGTGCTCCTAATAAAATATGGATTATACAGTATATAACATATGAAAAATGTATTTACTCAAGCATAACCCTAACCCTTGAAACAACGGCAGTTGAAACAATTATTAAACAATCATTTAGTGTTCAGGCTCTTGCTAAATATAAAATATGCCCTGACATGATCTAGGATAAGAAAAATACATTTCTTTCAAAAAGGCACAAATCTTATTGAAAGGCCAGTTATTAGAATTTTTGTTTGCGATCACATTTTGACATGTGATCATTCATCTCATCTAAATACTCGTTTTAATCAAACAAGACTGTTTTATGACATCAGCAGCATTCAAGATACTTCATGCATCGTGATAAGGACACCGAAATGTCGATGCTGCACATATATTCAAATCTTTAAAGCACTGGGGCGTTGGGGTGGCTGTGCTCACCCAGCAGTCTGTCCCCTAACCTCAACCCTCTCTGACCTTCACCCTCACCCTGTGCCAAGCGTTGCTCAGCACGCCCCGCAAGTTCCAGATGGGAGCGACAGAGTCTGGCTGCATGTTGTAGCTGTCGTCCACCGCTTTACACATGATCTCCACCTCCCGGGCCCCGGGGGGCAGCGGGGCCACCAGCTCCCACAGCTTCCAGGCCCACGCCCGGCCAGGGGGTGCCGAAGGCGCCGGGGCGTCCGCATCCTCCTCATCGCCCCTCAGCCGGGCGACCTGCCACGTCTTCCCTCCGTCCAGAGACACATCCACACGCACCACCTCCCGCCCGCCACCGCTCCAGGCGTAGCCCCTCACCGTCACCTCCTCGCCGCCGCCCTCCACCGTGGCGCCGTCCAGGGGCTGGGTGATGGCCGACTGGACGGGCAGCTCCTGGATGGCCGGGGCAGACTTGAAGTCCACCGTGTCCCAGTCGGTGCCGGGCGAGAAGCCCTTGTAGTCGTTCTGCTGCCAGTGGCTGCTGCTCTCCTCGCCGCTGACGACGATCTTGCCCAGCCACTTGACGTTGCGTGCGCCCACCGTGCCGGGCACCACCACGCGCACCGGGTAGCCGTGGTCGGCGGGGAGATCCTCGCCGTTCATTTGGTACGCCAGCAGCACGTCGCCCTCCTCGCTCAGCGCCTTGTTGAGGGGGATGGACGCCCCGTAGGTGGTGCCCGCCACGTCCCTGTCCAGCCCCTCAAACTGCACATGGCGGGCCCACTGGGCCACGTCCGGCCCGTAGCCGGCCGCCAGCAGCACGTCCCTCAGCCGGGCGCCGCCCCACGTGGCGTTGCTGATGGCGGCGATGCCCCAGTTGAGGCCCTTCACCTGCTTCACCGCGTTCATCTCCGAGCGGCGGTTGCCCGCGCACTGCAGCGTGGCGGTGACCGTGTGCTTGGGGAAGCGGGTCTTCAGCTCCTGCAGGGAGAGGCTCAGGGGCCGCGGCAGGCCCTCCACCCGCAGCTGGTAGGAGGCGGGGTCCACGCGCGGCACGGGCAGGTGGTTCCGCTTGAAGAAGATGGCCGACGGGGTGAGGTAGCTGTCGCTGAGGAGCTCGGGCGGCGGCTCCCCGTTGAAGGGCTTCTGGCTGTTGACGCGCAAGACGGGGTGCCGCTCGGGGTCCGAGGAGTAGGGGTCCGACAGCTTCACCGCCTGCTGCCGCTTCTTGTCCTCGGGGTCCAGCTCCCCAACCTTGAGTTGGACAGAGAGAAGCACACGGGGAGTGTATTCATACAAACCTGGAATAACGACGTGGTTTCAGTCAGTACTGTGTAGCATGGAGAAGGACGTGAGTCCACAGCAGCCCGCCCACCTTGTATTCAGACAGGATGTCCAGCACGTGGTCCTGGCTGTGGACGGCGTACAGCGCCCAGAAGGGCTCCAGGGCGCCGCCGGCCGCCAGCAGAATCTTGTCCCCCCCGGGGTGCATGGCCACAAACTCGGTGATGTCATAGACACTCCCTCTGTAAGTGACCCAGACGCCGGCCTCCAGAGAGCCGTGCTTGGCCACCTCCTCCTGGCTGAAGACGGGCAGCGAGGGGTCTGTGGTGCCGGTCGGCACCGTGGTGGTGGTGGCTGGCCGCTCGGCCTGCACAGCAGGACACCATGCGGCGGGATTACAATTTATAGTTTATAGTTATAGTTATGAACACTCATTTCCTAACTATAACTTCTGCAGTCATCTTTTGGGTTCGCAATAGTGAATTTCTTACACTGTGGGTGGGTTATGATTCAACAGGCATGGCAGTGAATGGCACAAATGCTAGTGAAGCACAACAGATAAGGTTACTATGGTTATGAAATGTACAGTACTCACTGCATAGCTTGTTTCATTTTTTGCTTGACTCAGCAGCTAACACTGGAAAAAGTCCTTTTCTCTTCTATTTACATACGTCATCTGTCTCTCAACGCGCGTTTCCTTACACCAAAGTCCATGTTTGGGACAATCTTTGACAGAAAAAGCAGCAATATGAAGCAGTGAATTTGTCATGGGTTTTCTGAAATGTATTTTTTAGGGGTGGGTTACAATAATCGATGATTCATTTATGGCGGCAAGAATCAATCATTCATTTTTGGGTCAACAACTCTTTTTTTTCTTTGCGTACTATTTTTTTGGTTCAACGTGTTTTAAACGCATGTCTTCTATGATCTTAAACATAGTAATCTGTGTTACTTGGCTGAACTGTGTAACGATATTAACAGTGGAATGCTGCTTCAAATCATATCAAATAACCAACGCCTTAAATAAATATTGAACCCAAAGCACACGTCTATGTAGGGACAGACGCAAAATGTTTTTGAATGCCCGCGTCCACAATAGACTGCAGCGGGGGTCCTATTTGAAAATACGGCCACGTTGTAGTCACGACCTGTGTGCGTTAAAACAATATGATTCTAGTTCTTGTTTGTGTCGCACTACAAATATGAGGGAATACATGCTTTGGGCTTAGCGAAACAACTCAAACTGCGTGAGGGAGATGAGAGGATGGACAAGCCCTCTGACGGTCTGAGATCCAACAAAATGCTTCCACCTTTCCAGATCAAGAACACGTAAGGCCAATTGATGGATAATATTGGCTGCAGCAACAATATAGCCTACGATTGTTCGCTGTTTGGCACCTCCGATGTGTAGGCTAGAATGCAGCCGCAAAGATTTTGCGCCGCCAAAATCGGCACCTGCAAGGTGTTCATTTCTGGCCCTGTCGGCGAATCTCAATAATGGATTATTCGCTCATACCACCCGCCGATTATATGACCAGGAAAAAAGTAAATTGTGCACATCCCTAGTACATTTGTAAAAGCACAGATCTGCGTCATTGGAATTGAAAGCAATCTGACCTGGTGGTAGCGGAGGCCATAAGCCAGGACAGCGCCGGTTCCAGCTAGCAGTCCAGCCAGGGCAGGCCTCCAGCGGGAGTCCTGGGTGTGACGGTACTGCTGGTCCTCACCTCCACCACTGCTGCTTCTGCTGCTAACACTGCCCCACAAGCCCCCTGCACATGATGCTGCTGGAGGTGCTGCTTGTCGACATCTAAAAATGAATACACACACATGAACAATAAAACAACTAAAATTTTACTACACAAGGAATGGCACAAAAGAACAGCATGGGAAGCCAAGCTATCCATGTTGCTTAATGTTATAATAATACATGAAAAATCGAAATACAAATTTAAAAAATGTAGGCATTTTTTTCTCGATATATCGAAACCACACCAAACAGTGACACCATCACCGAGTTTTATATATATATATATATATATATATATATATACACATATATACTCACACATACACGTACATAGACACACACACACATATATTTATATATCCACAGGATAGACAATTTCCTTACAAGCGAGATAATCTTTGTTGCTTGCACCACCATTGATAAGAGTCTTCTTATCAGTGGTGGTGTAATAAGGGACGGCTAAACCAACAAGTGCTGGGCTGATAGCTTACAAAGCAGAAGCCAAAATGATAAGAGGGCTTGTGATACTCCTTGCCAATGCTAGATAATAATTAACTTGTGAAAAAGGGCAGAAAATGAAGACGAAAACTGAAGACGAAGCGAGTGCGTGGAAACATTTTTCATAACTTTTAACTTGTAATACAAGCTTCAATAAAGAAAGCACACTTGTCCTTGGACCTTTGACTTGTTATGTCTGTACCTTTGAGCGGGGACAGGACACAGTCCGGTCGTCAGGCTTCGGCAGCGGCGGAGAAGCAGCATTGCATCGATGTGCTGAGGACAGATAAAAAAAACATTCACTAACGTGTGCACACACTGTTAAGTAAATACCCTCTCGATCCCAATCTCTCTCGATCCCAATCTCTCTCTGGAGAACGATAATATTCAGTGTGAAACGTGAATATCAGGAAGGTCTTACGAAGCTTACGAAGTAGAACAATTACAGTTTCTATAGTTACAGTAACATGCCAACGCTCTTCAACCTGTTCTCAAAGCCTAAGGCCGAAACACCAAAGCGAAAGCGTAGAGGACAAACGGAAACTGAACTTTCTTGCGTCCTCGTCTTCACACCAGGGACATATTAGAAAGCGGATGTGCTTTACGCTTGTGTTCAACACTTCAGCTTTGGTGTGTTCCGGCTTTTAGGCAAGAAATATATATATATATATATGCACATGTAGTTTGCTTTCAAGTCATTATAACATTCGAAAGGTTGTTGTTTTGCACTTCAACAACCTCCAGTTTGTCCTGCAGAGGGTAAAAAGACATCATGTTGTCTATTGAAACAAGTGGCGAAGAAGTCTTGTAAATAGGCTCTAGTTTTCTGTATACAATGTCTTACAAGTAGTGGGGGGGGGGACCACTACTAAAACTAAGGCATGAAACATATATATTCAAGGCATACCTTGATGATCACTTGTCAAAGACATAAGACACTTGGTGGTTTACACATTTTGATTCAGGACTGTTGATTCATAAGTCTTTACAGTCTCGGTGATTTATTGCATGTCTAGACATGCCATTTAACATTTGGATGCAAAACTAAGATATGTGATTGTGTTCAACAAATTACTTCTTAAAATAATTTGTGTGCAAGTTGTGCATTACATTGTAGGACTATATACCAGCACTAGTCAATGCATGACTAGTGCAAAGTCATTGTATTATGACCTAAATGATGAAAACAACAAGCTGTGTTCTGCAGTGGTGTTTCAAAACAACAGGAGATGGATTGACCCATGGTAGGCCTATTCTGTCCATTTAACTACCAGTATGTCTACATTTTAAAAAGGTCATACTTTGTAAAATCAAACTAAATCTTCACATCGATGTTTCAAAGGATGTTACATATTTATTTCTAACATATAGGCCTAGGCCTAGGTTTAAAAACTGTTGAAATATTTGCGCTGTACGTATTTATAACATGGCAGGGGG
>OMNO01079539.1:1899-12091 GCA_900303215.1 Trachyrincus scabrus | reverse complement strand
AGCAGACATTGTAATCCTCGTCTTCACGGTATAAATGCCAGGCCGTAATCTTCGTGAGCCTGCTGTGGTTCGGTTTCGCTAATACTACATGAGTAAACTCTGACAATGGTAGTTTAGTAACGGCAATACTGCATAAATAAACATCGGCATAAACATATTTGCAAACTTCCATGCTGCATGTAGGCTATACAGGCATTACTACTTTATTCATTGAATGAGACACTGAAAGTGCACAAGTAAACTAACAATTAGTGGTGTAGTAATGGTAATACTGCATTTATAAACGTAGCCGTAAAACTATTTGTCAAACGTCCATGCAGTGATGCTTTATTATTACTTGAATGAGAGACTCTGAACACGCTGTTGCATATTTGCCTGCTGCCGTCTCCGCTGTAAGATTTCCTCTTCTGTGTATTCTGGCTCAAATAAATATCCGTTATTCCTTCCACTCTGTAAGACTTTGCTGAAGTTAGTCCTCATTTGATGTGGAGACTGGTATTCATTGCTGGCAGCCATTACAATGTTGTGTAGCTCTTCAGGCTACACAAGATTCAGACAACTGAATCTCACGGAGCCAAACTCCAAGCTGATTGGCCAGGGAGATTCCTTCCACCGCATTTATAAGCAGTTTTTTCATTTGTTAGGCAACTTGGAGACCATTACAATTTAGAAAAATCGAACGTCCCTTTAAGTCTGTGCTACTAGTGATTAGATAAATTATTGAAAACATTACACCTAATTATAGAAATTATGTGTTTGTGTTTCGGCATTTAATTATTCCTGGAAAACAGATTTATATTATCAACAAAAAATCCTAGTTTTGGTGGAAAATTGTAACTTGCACCAATACATATATGTGTGTGCGTGTGCACGCGTGTGTGTGTGTGTGCAGGCCCTTATCTACCATTGAGGTCACCAGAGTCAGGACCTCTGTATTTTTTCGGAGGTATTAAACAATTAAAATACATTTGATTACAAAATTGCAAGAAGCAGAATATTATCCCTATATTACAGACAACATTGACTTTTCCCACTGCTTCAAGGGTGGCAGCTAGTCGTCCACAGTGAGAAAAGTTACACATAGAACTATATAAAAACGGCAGCGCGAGCCGCGAGGTGAAGTCAAGCGGGGAAACCGATGGGGTCATTTTGTGAATGACAGGTAAGAGATTGCAGATATACTCCCAAGTTGTAACATTATGTAGGCCTATATTAGCTAAAGTGCTGCCAGTGCCAATACTGACTGAAGCAAAGAGAAGCATGCTATAGGTAGAGATCAGTAATTGTAATGAGAAGTAAATTATGTTTAATGTTTATGATAGCAAGCAAATGTGTATGTGTGATCGCGATACACACTTGATCAAACAAGTATTGCGAATAACGCAGCAAGACTTCAAAACAATTAGCAAACTATGTACAACAAAATAATATTAAAGGACCACAACATAGTAACAAGCATACCATAATACCATAATAGTGGGCTATTTCAAGGACCCTTGACTTGGGGTCCTGATCTCAGAGGTGTTTGTATATGTGCATGAAGCAAATGTTAATTAGCCTATATTCAGTATGGCATCACATGAATATTCCAACTTGAGCTATCCAATTACATCGACATGTACACAGATAGGCTGATCCAAAAATCCTTTGATTGATTTCTTCAAGAAAATGATTGGAAATGATTGGATCTCATTAATTTTCAGGAGCCTATGGTGACATATCACATGTAAACAGCTATGGCTTACTACTGTGGGTGTGCACTGCTCCATCCCTGGTGCAAGGACTGTGAAGGCCAAAGGTATTTATGGGATATATGAACAAAACATAGCTGGAGTACCAGTCCAGCTACATACAAACTACATGACAAAATATAACTAATAACTCAAGCTTGAATAAGCAGAAGACAGAAGTGTCAACATTCAAATTAATTGCACAGATTGAGCTTGGCTGGAGGGTCCCATGTTTTCATCTGCGCACCAAAGGCTCTAAATGCGGTCAAACTTCCTAAAAATGACATTTTTTTCAAAACAATATTAAATGGTGTGTCTTTAAACAGCTAATACATGCCTTACTGCTACAATATACCCTGTTTGCCTTTGTGTGAGCAGCATTGCCTGGGGGATCTATATTGATAGCTGTAGAAGCATAAAAGCAGATGGACCTCATAAAGTAGCATGGCTAGCAGGCGCTGTAGCAGCTGATAAGAACAGACAAATTGAAAACCTGCGGGATCAACGTCAGACATCTGCAAGGTAGGGTTTTAAGGTAGCGTGGAAGGCCATTCATGTATGACACAAAGCCCAAAGCAAAGCCAATAGCAACTGATTGCTATTAATATACATAAATAAATAATATATTACACATAACAAATAATCTATTGCTATGTGTCATACAAAATCTATTTGCCTTTTATGTTTGGTATCTCTTCTGGTTGAGGACATGCATGTGGTCCATATTAAAAGACAATGGAGCTAAACATAGTGTACTCTTTTGACAAGACACACACATACTTTGAAGACAAACAACACCACTGGACTGAGGTCACTGAGCTCTTTTTAGTGGGTTTAATATCTGGTGTTTGTAACCCAGCTAACACAGATCCAACCATAGCACGGTTTCAATTTAATCTGTGGCTTAGTTGTTTAGTCCACAGAGATGTTTCTAGAGCAGTAGTGGGAGTTGAGTTGGGGGCTGCTGACCTCGACAAGGTCAAAACACCAGTGGGACGAGCTGCAGATAGAAGTGGAGCAATCAGAAGACTGGTATGCAAGCGCACAGTGTCATGCACGCACGCACGCACGCACACACACACACACAGACACGCACACACACACACACACACACACACACACACACACACACACACACACACCACACACGCACACACACACGCACACGCACACGCACACACACACACGCACACAGTTGGATGTGAAAATATTCCGACGCTCTAACGCTGTTTCTCTCCGCTGCAGGCGTGGAGAAAGCAGTTCTGGACGAAGCAGTTCTGGACGAAGCATGCGCAGTTTCAATCCGAACATGTTATGGAGTAACGTTACAAGTGAGTGAGTGATAGAATGACTGAGTGACTGTTTATTATTTTGTTCTAATAAATGTTCTGTTATTATGATTCGTGACTCATTATTTATTTGTACTTGGAGGGGTTTTGGGTCTGTGAATGAGAGTAAATTGGACATGGCTTGAGTAATATGTATCCATTAAAGCTCCATGAGATAACTCTTTTATAGTTAAATATTCAGGGTTTTTTGCTATACGTTTACGAATTGGCCTTAACAAGAACCCCACATTTTTTATCGTGACTTGATACAGCATGAGACCCTGTGAATTTATTATTTTAGAATTTCAGTGTAGGCCTACTGGCTAGTACATTGGCGGGAAATCTTGTCGTCGCAAGGGAAGTGAGGCGTTTTACGTGTGACATCATCAAGAAGACAACATCCCCTGCGAAATCCACAGAACGGACGCTGAATCCCAAGCGACTGATAGCGCTACAAAGAAAAAAATATATAACAAGATATCCCGAAAGTTTGCAACTGAAAACAGAACATGACAAGCGCCTTCAAAAAACAAGAGTAGTTAATGGTGCCGCGTACGACAGATGGAAGGAACTGAAAGACCGATTGGTCCACATGCACGTCATGTTATTTTGCATCTTTACAATAGCGTTTGCATTGCCCGTATGCTTTACTAATAAACTGAAAATGTTGCTGAATGTAATTTACCTACATGCACAGAAAAGAAAGAAGACCTGATGTGAAGCCATCCTTCCAGTCCATAGAAGTACAGTACATACTCCAGTCTGCTCCACGTGTGTGTGTTTGTATGCGTCATTACAGCGACGTTCTTTATCACGACCAGAGTGGCCGCCAAAGTAGCGAGTTATCTCATGCAGCTTTAAGAGCTCACCTAAATGAACACTACTCACTGTTGTCGGGTGCACGCACCCTTTATGATAAGACGATGGAAAACGTCACGAGGTCAAGGAAAGTTGTGAAGGATAATTCATAAGGACGTAGTAAAAGACCACCGCTAAGAGAATCCGACTGTACTTGGACACTAGGCTACGTAATTATGTGACGGCGGGTGTTATGGACGTGGGTCTGCCGTGGTGAAACTACAATGTTCCGAAGACAGACTACTAAAAGCGCATCTAGATCTGTATTGATCAAGTCTCACAAATCAGACTTCAATTTAATATCTAAAGTCTGATGGCAGAGTTCGAGACGTTTTGCGCATCAGCGCAAGATACTTACCCTGTTGTTTAATGCAGGCTAAATAAACGTGGACAACCCGGTGAAAAATATTACTTCATTAAATTAAAAAAAGGCAATCGTTCTCTATATCGTATTGACAGCCTATTGTTTATGATCGGTCATACCTGCTTATGGTATACAGTCGATAGACCCCGCATAGCGAGGTCACATCACAGCCTATCAGATAGATTAAAAAATATATATTTGTTGTGTAAATTATGTGTCAGTTAAAGGATAACTTAGCGATTTTTCAACCTGGACCCTATTTTCCCATCATTTTGTGTCTATGTGACTACTGCAGACAACAATTGTTGAAATTGTTCCAGTACTGAGCGAGAGCGCTTCAGCCGCCAGCCGCAAAATGTCTGCAATGTTACCTTTTGGGGCAATAGCGGCCCGTCAATGTACGTCCTCTAAAAGTGCTTGTTGTTGCCACTGGCAGGCTGCTCAGATTGTTATTATAAGTGTCTTACAACATTATGGAAAGGATCCCTACAGAGAAATAAAACCTTTTTCTTTACCTTTCACTTGATCTGGTCTGTTTGTTATTGTGTCTCACCAAGTTGAGTTGTTGCAGGAAGTGAACGGTGTAAATGTGAGTGAGAGTTGGAGAGAGTTGTGCCGGCAAGAGTTTATTGTGTTGGACTACAGAAAGCGTAGCGTAGTGTTATCTAAAAGATTTTCAAAGTCATGGCTGAATATTTAGCTGATTTCAACAATGTGGATGAGGCTCTCGCAATATTCAGAGCGAGACTTCCCCTTGAGCGAGACTCGGTGAGACACAATAACAAACAGACCAAGTGTTCAAGTGAAGAAAAAAGTTTTATTTCTCTGTAGGGATCCTATATAATAATATTGCATTAACCCTTAAACACGACCTGAATCCACTAACATAGTGTTGCTGTATGAATGCAATTAATTTCTCTACAAACTCAACCATACATCAATTTTAAAATCTCCCATGCACTTCAACACTTTATTGAAGCTGTTTCATCATTGATAACAAGAATTGAATAAAGAAATAGGCCTACGTAGTGAGGTCTCTCAAAAGATAATTGCAGATCTGAACACAAAAAAGGTCCTAATTAGTTTGGAAAATAAGAAAGAAACATGGCCAACAGGAAGTTGTACCAACATAGCAACAAGTCCCATCTGATTGGTTGATAATAAACAAGAAGTCCAGCTCCCACAGATTCACATGGGCAGGTGCTCAGACAGCGGCATCACTCTGAAACAAAGGAAACACGTCAACAGTTCCGTAAGGAGTACCTTGTTTTGTTGTTTAACCTAAACCACTAAATTAAGTATGTACATTGACTTAATAATAACCTAAACCCTCAAAATAATCATAATACTCTTTGGAATGAATGAACTATAACTTCACAAATCCATAGAGTATCTAACGGAATGGACAAGGCCGTGTATATATCAAATAACACGCTCCATCCGTCACTACAGCAAACAGGAAGTGGTCTGAAAGAAACAAGCAGACAAAAACACTGACCCCTCCACAGCAGCCGCAGCAGTCCCCACAGAGAGCTCCCAGCAGGCCGTTCACCACCTGCACGGCACAGAGCACCGCCTGGATCAGACCCATGACCAGCAGCACCGAGAACAAAGACAGGTTCCATGACACCACGTCCAACGGCTGCTCACACCAGGACCACAAGGCAGGGTCGGATAGGTACTCGCTGCAGAGAGCAGGTCAGAGGACAGAGAGAGAGAGAAAGAGACACACAGAGAATGTGGATGGGAATTTGCAAAAAGTCACTGTAAAGCATGTGTATGTAATATGTACACATACTAGGGGTGTATGAAAAAATAGATTCAGGAACCAATCCACAACATTTTTTTTTTACTTTTTTCTTTTTCTTTTTGTCTTAGGTTTGCCTTTGTGTGTTTACATTATTCCTGAATTGATATAACTTTTTCAAATCTAAAAACTACATAATCTTATACACACTTTACTCTGCTTTCATGCCATCATTTGCCACACTGCCTTTCTTAGCGCACAGCAGACTGGAGTAGAATGTGAAATTAGTACCCCTATGTACTGAATCGAGAATCGATTTTAAATCGAATCGTGACCCTAAGAATCTGAATCGAATCGTGAGATACTCGAAAGATTCACACCCCTAACACATACACATATACGTAAACATTAACGTAAATGTACTTTAACTTTGTCCTCCTGTCTGCCTTCCTGTCTCGCTGTCTGTCTTCATATGTGTCTTTCTGTCTGTCTCTGTTCCTTACTGATTCTCGAAGGGATAGGTCCAGATGGTGCCGTTTGTCCCGGTTCCCAGGCACCAAGGCCCCCTTTCGATGGCCACAGCAGACACCACAACTGAGTACCCTGCCCCTAAAACACCCACTCCCGCAAACAGAATGGAGCTCAGCATCTACATGGAGGACACAAGGGTGAAGGGTGAATTGTTGTTAATACCAATATTAACAACAATATTATAATAACAATACACTATAATAGAGAGGATTTGTACAGTAGGCCTACTTTTGGAGAGTCATAATACCATCATGTGGCACATGACATTTGGCAGGTTAAATACTGTAATAAGGACCATACATAATTATGACAGTGTACACAGTCAGTAAAAAAAAACAAAATAGGTTCAGTATATCTGTGTGTGTGTGTGTGTGTGTGCGCACACACATGCACCCAGAATGTGGAGGTGTACACAAGGTACACCTCCACATTCTGGGTGTATTGATTAGCATGATTACCAGAACAATGGAAGTTCTGTATGAGAGCCATGTGAAACTCCCATCAGAAGAATTTCCCTTCATTGTTGTTAAATCTCAATTGACTTGACTGTGTGTGTGTGTGTGTGTGTGTGTGTGTGTGTGTGTGTGTGTGTGTGTGAGAGAGAGAGAGAGATTGTTAGGGGGCTGAATAGAATAATGATTAAAAGTGTTTAAATAAATTTGCATGATGTGTGTCTGTCATATCACACATTACCATTTTCATACTTTATTAACATTCCCATCATTAACCAGTTGGTAAAAATGTCATATTTTGGAGAATTCATATTATTAGGAGTTATATTCTTCATCATTTTTATATAATGTTCGTCAACAATATGGGAAGTTATTTTTTCCATCACTTGGAGTGAAATAAATGCCACCCCGCACTGCTAAGGCCTAGCACAATGCTAAAAGTATTTTATAACAAAAGTACTCACAGCAAATCTCTTCCCACAGCTCTCGTTGCCGCAGCAACCACAGCAGTCATTGTTCTTCAAACCAAGGAAGACCAGAGCTGGAAAGATCATCTGACACACACACGCACACACGCACAACATTTGCACAAACACAAAGATGCACACACACACACACACACACACAAAACAAAAAAACGAATTAACTCGTAGCTTTGAATAAATAACGAAGAAAAACAACATTTAAATGCGCTTTAATAAAAAAAGGTAGATGAATACAGCAATTAATTAATTAATACAATTAATTCAGTCAACTTACTAGAACTCCAGAGCCCAGAATACCTCCAAAATACCAAACTTCTCTTGAGATTTGCTCGCTATCTACGGGTTTCCCTCCAGGGAAGAACAGCAGGATGTTGCATAGTACACACACAACAGACAGAGGCAGCAGGCTGATCCCCAAGCATTTGGCAAAACCCCCTGAACACATCTTGAGTCTGACGACAATACGAGACGAGGGTTTCAAACTAAAATTTGGTCTACTGTAAATAGAATTTTTCCGGAAACTGCTGTTTTGCATGTAAATCGTGATAGTCCAATTGAGTCTGAAAACCATCCACTTCCAGTCGAATGGCCTTGAAGTAGCCTACTTTCATACGCCGAATGCTTAATAAAATAAAATGTTAACTTGTTAAAATGTTAAATAAATGTTTCTGTCCTGACCACCTGCCCTGTCTCTGTGTTGGTTGATGCTGAGGATGAAGTTTTATAGACTGACTGCATGCCCCACAGCGTGATGTCACCTCTTCACATTTATAGTGGCCAGGTGGAATATATGGCAACACCACAGACACACACACACACACACCATCGGGTTAATGTTCTACCATGTGTGTTGCATAGATGCGAACAGAAGAGGAACTGACAGATAGTCAATACAAGGGAGGTCTCATTGTGGCTCTGTAGGATTAGTGTACATAGCTAAATACTCATTAGATATGTCGTACAGATGTGTGTGTAGTCGTACGGTAATTATGATATATATTCTACTCTAGGAACCGTAAACATTGTACAACTTTTAAGAACATTTATACATATCTCTTTAAATATATAGAAGATAAAGATTTAATAGGCTAATTGGATAATACAAAATAATAATATGTCTGATGACATAATAAATGCACGTAAATTATAAAGGTGATTTAAAGTAAAAATGGTTAGCTAGTTCACAGGTTAGCCTAAACTTTAGGTCGTTTCACGGTGGCCCTGAAGTGCAAATCACAACGACAAATTGGAAAACACAACAACAAATAAAAAAACACAACAACAAATCAGAAATCACAACAGCAAAACAGAAACAACAAAACAGAAACCACGACCACAAATCAGAGAACGATGCAGAGCCATGCAGTACGGGTCTGTCACAGAGACACCTTTTGCCTTTTCTACAACTGAATCACTGCGAATATTAGTTGTATAAACGGCAGGTTGAAAACATACATTTGTTTTCACATTGTTTCTCCTACCACTCAAATCAACTATTAAACATTACTGTAATAAACTGTGTAAAAGGCCTACACTTTTAGCTGTTGTGATTTGGGCATGTTTTTCTACTGGGTCCTTGAAGAAATTTGGCCTCAGAGTTGTTAATGTAGGCTTGCCTTGTTGGTTACGTTTCTGCGATGTAGCCTATGCCGATGTACAGCCCACGTTTTAACAGCAGCACAAGAGTTCTGATGCTGTCTGTAAGATACATTCAACGGTAGATCACCCACCAGCATGATGGGTTCATATGGGTGAGGCTTGCAGGAAGGTGAAAAGTGTGGGTTGCTCTTCCTTTATGCTCTATCATCTCTGACTTCTTCTTCGGTGGTCGTTCCCCCAGAGCCCAATCTCTGGAGCTCCTGTATTTGACACTTTAAACATCACAGTGACACTGTACGGATGTTGGGAAGCCACAAGGTGTGTGTGTGTGTGTGTGTGTGTGTGTCCGTCCACATTCGATTCTTTTTTATACTTTATAAGAATAACACAATTAGATAGTTAGAGGCTTGATTGGCTCACTAGTTCTGTCATTCCCTGTTCCCTACACGGTGAACATTACATAGTACACTTTGAAGGGAACAAGTATAGGAGAATTCAGACACAAATTATGTAAACCTATCGGGTCACATAAGCAACAAGACACGTCACATCACCCCATGACATCACCCCATGACATCACCCCATGACATCACCCCATGACATCTCATTTGCATAAAGAACCCGTATGTGCTGACCTATTGGTTGAATCCGATGACGGATTCGTCCGGGTCATGGGGTGACATCTAACCCGTGTCGGCTTGTTTATGCAACCACTAAACGTATCCCCAAAATAGTGTACTATGTAGTGTTCACTATGTAGGGAATAGGGAATGAGGGAACAAGTGAGCCAAATCAAACACAGTCTTAGTCTCTTTCTCTTTATCCACGCACTTCCTGTCTGACAGTGACTCATGCTTCCTGTGTAGTGCGATTTCCTGTGAGGTCACTGTGGGCTTCGTCGTCTGCCCTACCCAGGTTTCCCTTCGCGAGGTGTTAGGCGGGGCAGTGGACCTAGCGGAGGAGGGGGTTCCTGTTGCCAAGGTTACAGCTTACCCGGCACACCGGGTAGATGCCAGGCGGCATGCTGGGAAGGAACTCAGCAGTAACCTTCTGGTTGACGGTGTTCAGAAACCCTGCCCTGGCGAGGAACGTGAGGGT
>OMNO01079532.1:0-11455 GCA_900303215.1 Trachyrincus scabrus | reverse complement strand
AACGGACAGGCTGCTCAGCTGTACTACCACACTAATGAACATCTAGACCAGGGTGAAGTCAGAACGTCTGTACCTGAGAATCTCCACCTCTCAGCTCTGTGCCCCAGGGGACGTTGCAAGGTGTCCATTAAAGGTTTCTTGGAGCATACAGAACCATGCACACTCGTGCTAGACCGTCCCTTGTGAGGTTGTCCAAGTAGCCCCGTCTTTCTGGGATTTGACCTGCGTATCACAAACGTCCTCTGGCATGTAGCTGTGTTTCGTTCTGTGTTTTATGTGTATGTTATGTGTATGATGTGTCTTTTCTTCCCTCTTCTACTTCGGTTGGCTAGGTGCCCAGAAGGAGGGTGCAGCGGGCTTCTTTAAGGGCATGGGGAAGGGACTAGTGGGAGCGGTCGCCAGGCCAACCGGGGGCTTCATCGACATGGTCAGCAGCACCTTCCAAGGGATCAAGAGGTGTGTGTGTGTGTGTGTGTCAAAACCCTGTCCATCCAGGCGAAAACTCATGCCGTCCCTTATGCTCATGCCGACACCACTTTAGCCGGCCGTCGACATCTGGATGGCTTCACAATCGTACGTCGGCATTTTCAAAAACCCTCTGTATTTCAAACGTATCCATTTGGGAGAGGTCTTGTCGGTGCTGTTGGTGTGGATGACAACGAAAAAACAATGAGACAATGAACAAAGACGGAGCTTCAAATGTATCTGCGTGTGCTCATGGCCTGTGGGTGTGTGTCAGATTGCATTTTGGCCAGGAAATTCTTGGTAGCTAAATTTGAAATGTGGTAACCTACTGTAAACATTATCCGGTAGTGTCTACCTCGTTGAAATGTATCACCGAAAATAAAACGTTTAGGGTGTGCTCTAGCAACTTCACAAATCACCTGTTTCCAAAGCTACACCCTTCTTTTACCCATTGAAAATAGATGGTGGTTTATATTAAAACATTTTGTTCAAAAAACCTGTATACAGGTTGGGTACTATTTTACGGAGTTGTGTACCATGCAGTCCTAACTGTTTACGTGTGTGTGCTTGTGTGTTTGTGTGTGTGTTCTGTCCACCAGGGCGGCCGAGACCTCCCAGGACATCAAGTCTCTACGCCACCCTCGCTTCATCCATGAAGACGGTGTCATACGCCCATATAAGGAGAGGGAGGGGCGAGGCAGTCAGATGCTGCAGGTACGTCAACTCCTCCGGCTCATTTTATTGATCGCCCACGAGTCACGCCTGGGTGAAAGACATGTGCACATGAGTATTTGGCGTGGATGATAGTTGTGACAAAACACTCTGAAGTCTATATGAAAAGATCAGAAATGTATAAAATATATAAATATTATATATCGGTTTACCGATATGTAATGTTATCGTATATATCGTAATTTTATCTTATGTATCGTCTTACATTGGTATTTTACTCGCGCAGAGTAAATATAACCTTGCATTGTCACAAAACGTTTTGTAATCTATATGAAGAAGCTTCATGTTAATGATGGAAAACATCACTTTTGGCGTGTGTGAGTGTGAGAAGCTGAGCCTGTTGGTCGTCTCTTCCGTCCTCCGTGCCTCTATTGTGCCATCACATCATTCCTTCCCTCGCCCTATCACTGCATGTACGCTGTGTTGTCCATTGCGTCTAAAGACGAACGAAAAAAAAACCACTCGGCTATTTTAGGACTGAAGGCGTTCCGTTTTCTTTCACTGATTCTGTGAGTCAGAGCAGCGCTCCGCTGACTCATCGAGCTCGGTAGCTTCGCTGTACTCTTAGTGACAAGCAGGAGATCAGCGCTGTGTAAAGATGGAGGAGCTGGCCACACAACCACAGATAACCACACACACAACTAGCTGTCAAGGTATTCCGGGGATGACGCAATGTTTTGGTCTCACCCGAAAAACATATTGTATATTCTTTTTTACGGGGGGGGATCTACCGATAGTGTAGTCAAACACATTTGACTGTTGCGGTATGGCAAGACAAATACGTGTCATGTTCAGCTCCAAATCCACTCTAGGCAGCGCTTTGCATCCATAAAAGGCAGACAGTGTTCGGTTGTTCTGTAGCCTAGCGAGGATAGTGTTGATGTTATGTTTGTGTTGGTGTTACTGGAGTATGTTGGGACATTTTAGCTGTAATCGGTATCCTCTGCTTAAAACCGGTTCAAACTATTGTGTGGCGTCTTGTATTATAATCTTAGCCAGCCAGCCAAATGACCCAATTGTATATCTAGGCACACTGCAGAGATTTCCTGTTAACCTAGTAACATAATAGCTCAATTTGTTATTAGTTGTTCATAATTCAATGCATGGCTTCTGTTTTCTTAGAATTATCTGCCACAGGAATACCAAAGAACTGGACAATTATATGCCTATATTTCACCGTAAAAAACATCTGTGATCGGTATCGGATCGGCTGATCACACATCAAAAAATTGGTCTTCAGCATTCTTAACTGGTACACACAGTAGACTGGTACACACTGTAGACTACACACTGGTACACACAGTAGACTGGTACACACAGTAGACTGGTACACACAGTAGACTACACACTGATACACACAGTAGACTGGTACACACTGTAGACTGGCACCGATGAACACTCGTGGAAAGGATCCACGCGGAGTAGAGTTGACTAGCTAGCCACTAGTGACTGAATGTCTCTTCCCCTGACGTTAGCTCTGTCTCTTTCATGTCCACAGTGGAGATTGGCCTTCCCTCAGTGGAGTAGGACTGGCCCAGAGGATGAGGATGAGGCAGAGCTCGATGAGGAAGGAAGCTAGAAGTGATTTGCTAAGTTCTAGCATGTCGCGTATGATTTTTGTCACAGTGATGTGTTTGAGGCGTTAGCGCCGTGTATAGCCGTCTATAGCTTAGCTGGTGTCCGCTAGTTTTCTCCAATAGGACATTTAGGTAGACCAAGAAAAATGATGGTTCATTTGTATACTTTTTGGCTTTAAGCACGTTTTGAGCTTGGCTGATTTTTTTTGTTCATTTGTTTGATTAAGTTTGTGAGGCGTGTTGTTTTGTGTGTCATTCGTTTGTGTCGACATCTCCCTACTTTCCTTTTGCCTCATCCACGTTTTGCTCCGTATGATTTACATTAATAAAACCCTCCCAATGAAGAGGCGTCACATCATCAATGTCATACACAAAGGCATTTTAAGCATAGATGACCACACTCTGGTGTAGTGAATGTCTGTACTCTGTGTTTCCTCTGTTGACCGTTCTGTTCTGCCATTCTCATTAAACGTGTTCATATCGTCATGACAACCCCCTTGTTCATGTCATTCATTCAGTCATCATCCCCTGCCTTTCCTTTAACACCTCTTGAGTCACTCTGTAAGGCGACACATGTGTAACACGTTCATCTCTTCATTTATACACAAGACGCTCAATGTCACACTCCCATCTGTATTTATATATATTAAAAAACAAAGCTTTATGCTCTTTATATTTTTTTGATTAATACTTTGTCATTTAAAAAATAATAATAATTTGTATTTTTTTTTATAAACAAATGAGTGACTGAATGAATTGTTTTCCCGTTTCTCACCTCTTCCAGAAAATCGAAAACGGACGTTTCTCCAAGTATAGATACTTTGCTCACGCCGAGGTCAATGAGTCTGACTTCCTCATGATCACCAAAAGGTGAGCTCATTAACGTCGACTTGTGACAGGAAGCATTTGGAAGTCCCTGCTGGATGTAACCAATCATTCTGCTTTCTTTTTCAGGGGCATTTTCTTTGTAACCAAAGGTACGTTTGGTCAGCTGACCTGTGAGTGGCAGTATCTATTCAACGAGTTCACCAAGGACCCGTTGATCATAGAGGGCCGACGACTTCGCATCGAAGCTAAGGTGCGCTCAATCGAATGCCTCTCGTTGGTTAACTGCACGTGCTGTGATCGGTGGGTTAGTCCGGATCACATTCGGATGATGTGATACAATAAAAAGGAAAACTGCAGTATTGTAGGGATCTTTTTGTTGTTTACTTGTTTACATATACTGTACATATAAAGTCCAGAAGTCATTGTTGAATGTTGTGCTTAATTCTGGTGCTATTGTGTTGTGTTGTGTTGCAGGAGAGGGTCAAGTCAGTCTTCCACGCCAAAGAGTTCGGGAAGATCATCAACTTCCAAACTCCTGAGATAGCCAAGGTAACCGTACACCACCCATACACATCATGGTAGATGGATAGGAAGTGTTGTAGGGAGAGTTGTCCCAAGTCAGCAGTAATGCAAAGAGTTTGGGTAATGAACTCATGAGTTGGGAAATGCATGTGTTTCCTTGGTTTAATGTTCTGCACATTTGCTTGCAGTGGGTTCTCACCAAGTTGGAGGATGCAATGGATGGTTTACCCAAATACTGACTGATCCATACAAGCTGACATCCAGCCACACAGGAAGGAAAATAGCATCGCTAAGTGCAACACACACACACACACACACACACACACACACACACACAAGCGTATATATATTTATATATGTGTGTCAGTGCCTTTGTTCTTTGCAGCATGCTACAGTTTACAATCAGTAACTTGCGGTATGAACCGGTTTGTAACATGGTTGAGAATGAGTGAGTCTGTGTATAGATGCATGTTACAGCAGTCCTCGCAAATAATAATAAGTGTCTCTATTATCAAAAAATAATCTAAAATAAATAGACGTCGTCCTTCTTATCATTTGCTGCTGCTACACTTGAACTGTGTGTGTTTACCATTAAGACAGATGCCATATGCTGGTTCAAATAACCCAATTGTTTTTATGGTTTATCGGGAAAGTTAGAATGGAATGCTCAAGCTAAATTTTTAACAATTGATTAATGGATTTTTGGCTTTTTTTCGGCTAATAGAACTTGAGCACAGGCTTGTGATGTAAGTATAACGCTATGTTAATACATCTTGCACACATTGTCGTAAAAAAGAAAACCAAACATCGCTGCAAGACTGTTCTGTGTGTGGTTTACAGATGCATGTTATTTTTTTATATATTTTATCAACCGTGTATATTTATCTAGGGTAATGCAATGTGTGTACATATCCAACAGAATTGCATATTGTAATTTTGTGATTTTTATGTTTTATACCACAATTCTACAATGCTTAAAGAGAAGTTATCCCAGTTAGAGAACATTCAGATTAACTCATGCAATTATCTTTCTTGGCTGCTATATGTACTGGCTTAATAGTTTGGTTAGGTTTTTTGGTGTTAGTGTCACTAAATCTAAAGTCTACATGTTGTCTTTATTGTCATTTAACATTAAGGAAAGCAAATACATAACTGTAGAATATTGTATTATTGAATGAATCATTTTGTCATTTGAAAATAATAAATGGGTTTAAATACTTTGCCGTCTTTCTTTGGTTGTTAATGCATGTTTGTTTATCTGTTTACACCGTTTGAGGAAAAAAAACAGTTTCATTTACAACAACTATGTTTATTAAAAACTATCACGAATATAATTCAAGTTCTTTTTAAGAAAAACAATTACAGGAAAGCCTACAAACTCTCGAAATAAAAATAAATATCCTTAAGAGGTGTAAGAGTAGTCTTTGGCTGCTAAACTTGGTGACGTCTAAGAAGGACAGAATAAAGTGCTTCTGTGGTTTGGATAAACAAGGCACTTGGAGGAAAACAGAGTCACTCGTAACTTAAAGTATTTCACAGAGTATACATTTTTATAAATTATACATTATTTGTATATATAAATTTAACATTGTATGCATATTATAAAATACAGCACAGTGCTTTCAGTTACTTCAAAACCATCTCCACTATTGGCTTCAACCTTACTACGGTAGGCCTACATTTTTATTATTTTAACTTAAATAGATATTTAGTCCACACAGACTGATGATAAATAAGTTACTTATTCCATACAGCAGATCTCTACAAGGATTATTCATATCTCGTTCTGTTTCTATAAAAAAAATGACAATGCATTACTTCTATCAAACAAATGCAGTCTCGACAAGAATTCCTGTGAAGTGATTGCGTATTATAATGCAAAGACTACACTTCCGACAACACCCGTGCCAGTGATTCTTCTTACTTGCCATCTCCTGCCAATTTCTGTCTGGCCCCAACCTAGCCTGCCTCTAAGTCATCCTCACACCAAGTTGAACTCCTTCAGGTTGTGCCTGAGGATGGTGTCTTTAACCACCACGAACACGAAGCGGATGTTCTCTGTGTCGGTGGCACAGGTGAAGTGGGAGTAGACCGTCTTCTCCTTGTCGGGATTCTGGTCTATGTACATCTTCAGGATGAATTCCTGCGCCGCGTTCAGGTCTTGCTGAGGTCCTGCAGTTCAAGGGAAGGTCATGATATTCTTGTTTTGGTTTTTATTTCCTTACTTCTCTCTCCGTATGGGTGAGACACTTGTCTTTTGTCTCACCTGCACAATGTTTACGATGTCCGTTTCCTTCTTTTTAACAATTTGGTTGTGCAAACAACTCATCTAAATTTGACTAAACCAAACTATCAATTCACTGTCGAAGGCAAATGTTTGGTTTTTTGTATAATAATAGGATATACATTTATGCTTGATTATACTGAAATGAAGAATGAATACATTCTCAGAATTAAAGGTCCCCAATTTTAAAATCCAGTCCCCATGTGTGACATCACTGTAGGGCAAAAAGAAATGTTACCAAACATTACATTCAGTGAAGCAAACGCATCCACCGGAATCTAACATGTCTCCCCACACGCTATTAACCAAAGCTTTCCTTAGAGGAAGGACGGCCAAGATTTCCATAGGCAAGCTCCTGTGTCATTACACACACACCACACGCACACGCACACACACGCACCCAGACCAACCTGTGAACTCAGGGAAGTAGTTACAGACATGAGAGTACTGGATCTTCTCTGTGAGGATGTCCTTCTTGTTGAGGAAGAGGATGACGGAGGAACGCTGGAACCAGGGGTAGGTGATGATGGTCTTGAACAACGCCTTGCTCTCCTCCATGCGGTTCTGAGAGAGACAGAGAGCGTTAGAGGCAAAACATCTCGTCTGGTGCTCAAGGGGATCTCTCTGCCCCTCACGCCGTGGTTTTGACTGATTGTGAGAACAATTGTCAGCCTTGTCTCACTGTGAGAATTGAATCGAGTCTACTGTCACATCGAGCGATTTGTTGAACTAGTGCACTAGTTTTCCGTCCTTTCTTACATATGCTCCTATCGGTCTTTTGGCAGTGACATAACACAGCAAGACGATGGGCCAAGATGAGCCTACGACTCTGTGTATCGTCTGGCCAACTGTCACATAGACCACTCGTCTAGTCGGACGATGGGAAGATTTTGCTCCAACATACATTTTTTCAGGGGTGGGCCAATGGGGCCCTTTAGCTCAGCTAAGTCTCCCTCGCTGAGGCTGTCGGGCCAATGGCAATGAGGAAGCAAACTCGTACCTCATTGTCACACTCTGCTAGGACCTGGTCATACTCGCTGAGCGCTACCAGGAAGATGATAGAGGTGACGTTCTCAAAGCAGTGGATCCACTTCCTCCTCTCTGACCTCTGACCTCCCACGTCCACCATCCTGAAGAGACAAGAGCCAGCCTCAAACGTGGGCCAAATACTCACAAATGTTCTAATTCATTATTTAAATTTGAAATGGTGTTTTGAATGTTTTTTTCAAATAGCCTTTCAAGCCTTATGTCTATAGGCGTGTCTAGGAGCGTGTCTATGGGCGTGTCTAGGAGTGTGTGTATGGGTGTGTCTAGGAGCATGTCTGGCCGTGTCTTGGAGTATGTATATGAGCGTGTATATGGGCGTGTCTAGGAGCATGTCTATAGGCGTGTCTAGGAGCATGTCTATGGGCGTGTCTAGGAGCATGTCTATGGGCGTGTCTAGGAGTATGTCTTGGGCGTGTCTAGGAGTATGTCTATGGGCGTGTCTAGGAGTATGTCTATGGGCGTGTCTTAGGAGTATGTCTATGGGCGTGTCTATAGGAGTATGTCTATGGGCGTGTCTATGAGTATGTCTATGGGCGTGTCTAAGAGTATGTCTATGGGCGTGTCTGGACTAGGAGTATGTCTATGGGCATGTCTAGGGATGTGTCTAGGGGTGTGTCTAGGTGTATGTCTATGGGCGTGTCTAGGGATGTGTCTAGGGGCATGTCTCGGAGCATGTCTGGGCGTGTCTATGAGTATATGGGCGTGTCTAGGAGTATGTCTATGGGCGTGTCTAGGGGCGGTGTCTAGGAATATGTCTATGGGCGTGTCTAGGGATGTGTCTAGGGGCGTGTCTAGGAGCATGTCTGGGCGTGCCTAGGGGCATGTCTATGAATATGTCTATGGGCGTGTCTAGGGATGTGTCTAGGGGCACTGTATCCCACCTGAAGATGACATTCTCCATGTCGAAGGGGTATTCTATGATACCAGTTGTGGGCACTCGCACTCTGACGATATCCTGCAGGTCCGGTATATATGAGACCTCTGAAATGCGATCCAGCTCATCAAGATAACTATAAAACATGGGAATAATAAGAGGCAATAGGAAACAAGATTGGTGATTTCAATGAAGACAAAAAAACAACAAAATTGATGATTCATAGAGGGCATGCCAGCATGCCAAATACACGGTCAGCTATCCATATACTTTCCATATCCCCTATCCATATCCCCTCATACGTCTTGCTGCCACTATTTGGCATTATCAAAACCACTGCAGTAGCTCAGTGACCGCTCAGTGCTCACTATTTGGTGGAGTCGGAGAGCTGGTATTCTCTGCGCCGGTCGTAGCAGCCCTGCACCCCGCCATCCTTCCACAGGCTCTTGACGGCCACTGAGAGACTCTGGTCAAATTCCTCCACCTTGTCCACCTCCACCTCCAGCACGGAGCTGGCGTTGGCCTGCGGATACGCAAAACACACAAACACACAACTAGAGCAGTGTTTCAGAACCTTGGGTTCGGGACCCCTCCTGGACTTGTCTGATATGCACATGGGGTTGCGGGTGATTGCTGACTGCTGAGAGATATAGTTATTTGATGCTTCATTATTTGATAAAAAGGTTTGAAAGGTGTCATAAAGGTCCCGTATATACAAACAGGTGGTTGGTGTTTTCAGACCTAAAAAAACATGCCCAAAAAAGGTTGGGAACCACTGAACTAGAGTCAATAAGACGGTCCTCCCCTAACTAAACCACATTTCTGCTGGCTATATGTCCCAAGTAAAAGAGGGTTAGGGTTAGGGGTTAGGGTTAGGGTTACGGTCGGGGATTGGATCCGTGGGAGTAACTACTGCATACTGCTGACTTTGAAGGTGGACCATGGCAACAGTGTTAATGTTGTTTGGTCCGCCCACTCGGATGCAACCAGGAAGTTAAGTATGCAAAATAACTAATAAACTGAAAAAACCTGTAGAATACATGTAAAACATGTGATGCTACGACCCAGCTCAAGATAGTGTAGCACCATGTAGAACAGCCAACATAGAGACCAAATTACACTTAGTTATATGTAGTCTGGCAAAAGTCACCAATTTAGTGACATCTGGTGATCTTTACAAGATGATGTTGTGGTATGAATGAACACATGCGATCCTGCTCAACTAGTCATCATAAATGTAGCAGGAATGACTGCCTGTTTTGGAGAGGAGTGTGTAACCTACTCCGGCGACCTCTGTGGGCTACGCCAGTGATGTCGAGACCGAAGGGTATTCAGCCTTCATTTGGCCTTAAAGGTGCTATATGTAACAATGACACCGAGTGTTTAAAATGGGTACTGCAGTCCAAATGCACAATATTGGAGAGAGTTGTCTCCCAGACTCGAAGGTCACGTGTGTTGCCAGGTTGAGGACACTGAACGAACACGAGCGCAAGACGAGCTGAGCGCATTATATGAGACGAGCACAAGTATTCTATTGTGACAATGACAAGCGACGATGAGTCCTACACTGTAAGTTGATCTGCTTATGTATACGTTTGCAATATATTTGTTTGCAAATTATAAATATAAATATAATCTTTCTGGGCTCTAAGCTGTCTCCATCTTTCAAAAGCAACTCCATGATTTACCCGTGTTTTAGCACGGCTGTGGTCATGGAGCTTTTTCAAAAGAGGATGAGAATCTATTACAATCTCAGTTGATCCAGGTCGTTTGCTTGCTTCCATGGCTGCAGCACGCTGTGTTTGTGTGCCAATTTGTTTCATATCTGGCAACCCGGGGTACTCTGAGAATAGGAATCACACACACACCAAAACAAAGGAGAACATACTGGCTGTAGCATTGTTGTCAGAGAAGCCAGTATTTCGACTTGTTTCCTTAATCCCTGATGACCTATCATGGCCATTTTCTGATTTAGTACAGTAAATGTTTTACATATAGCTCCGTTAAAGCCTCTAATGTTTGTTGTCGTTGTACCTGGTTCTCGGCCTCGGTGAAGACTATGCTGAGCACCTCCATGGCACGGACCATGGCCTGCATGGAGGTGAAGATGTTCTGGAAGACCAGCTTGGCGTAGCTCTTCTTGTCGTCCTCCGAGAAGCCCCCTCCGTGGATGATCCTCATCTGCTTGATGAAGGTGCTCTTGCCGCTCTCTCCAGTGCCTGAGAGAGGGAGGCGTGCCGGGCCAGGAAGTGAACCATGAATTATAGATGAGTGCTGAAAGGGCTATATATATGTGTGTATATATGTCTGGATGTCTGCTTTTACTAAAAGGAAGTGGACGTGCTGGAGATGAATGTAGTTTAAAGACACAAGGTACCTAACGCTTGTAAATGCTAAGGAGGAAAAAAACGAGGCAAAGGGTCTTAAGGATCCATGGTTGGATAGGAGAGTAGCAGAGATAGAGACAGCAGAGTGTATCGAGGTAACAACCACAATGACAACATTCAGGTGCATGGAGGTAAGGGGGCCGTCCCTGGAAGGTTGATCAGAGTGTGAGGTTCCATGAATTACTCAGTCGACACATTGGAGGATTTATACAATGCTGCCGCTATACTTACAGCATTACGTTATTCTATGTATTTCTAATCCATTACAGCTCCCTGTAATGGATTATTACAATGGATTACTGTATTGTTCCATGGTTAGGATAGAATAGAAGAAAGAAATGCTCTTTACTCTTTATCACCATCATCCTTAATTATCCAAACCTTTACCTCTGTTTACTTTACCTCTATCCTTACCATCCATCCTCTATGTATGTATGTATGTATGTATGTATGTATGTATGTATGTATGTATGTATGTACGTACGTATGTGTATGTGTCTGCCTGTCTGTGTGTGTGTGTGTGTGTGTGTCTGTGTGTGTGTGTGTGTGTGTGTGTGTCTACACGTGTGTGCTACCACAAATAGTTGCTGTACATTGAGGGTGAAGAATTTACAAAAAAAAGAACAGCGCACAAACCCACACACACACACACAAATAAGAAAGAAAAGAAAAGATGGCAGTTAGGTAAGGTTTCTAGGGTAAGATGTAGGCCATAGTTGGCCGTGGTCCCCACTGTGGA
>OMNO01079530.1:2162-12989 GCA_900303215.1 Trachyrincus scabrus | reverse complement strand
CACAATATATGATTTCTTTTGCACACTTAATGATGCCAAAAGTATCCATTTTACATCATCCCCACTTTGATTATCCAGTTGTTAATTTGAAATAGATAATTGCTTTTCAATTTTAATTCCATTTTCAACTATACAAATATGGCTAAGTTTTAAGTGCATGTGTGTGCGTGCGTGCGTGCGTGCATGTGCGTGTGTATTCAGAGGGAGTGCATCTCCATCCATGTGGGTCAAGCAGGTGTCCAGACGGGGAACGCGTGCTGGGAGCTCTTCTGCCTGGAGCACGGCATCGGGCCCGATGGGACGTCTCTGGATGTGCCCCTTCAACCCAACTCTCGCCAGGACCCGTTCAACACCTTCTTCAACACTGGGAGCTCTGGACACCATGTTCCCAGAGCCCTGTACGTGGACCTGGAGCCTACAGTGATCGGTAGGTGGCTTATTAGTGTCTGGCCATCTGGTGCATTCAATCAAATCCAATTCTTATTTTTATTAAATTATATCAGCGGTAGCTAAATTAAATACTTTTCATTGGTTTTATTGTTTTTGGTTGTTAATGTTTAAAATTGTGTTTCACTGCATTCAATCCACAGCATAACATGAGCGTCAGCTATTGTTGACTGGTAGGCTAATGGATAGTGTAGCAGTTTCAACGTGGCTTTTCAGGGCTTCTCCAATATCAGGACACAGGCAGACGATGGTTAAACAGCCCTCTGTAGGGCCACCCTCCACCAAGCATCATCCCTCCAACCTCCTTCCTGGAGCCTGGGGCCTTGGGCTGCTGTGCTGGCTGGCAGAGGCGTGGCTTTGACCTGGGCCGCTGCGGGCGGGCGGCTGGCTAGCCACAGACAGGTTGCTTGTAGCCGTCGCCGCGCTGCCTCCCCCCGTCCTCCGCTGGGCTCCACCGCCGGCCATCGCTGCCGTCGGGGAAAGGGCTGGTGCTGGGAGGTGGCTTGCCCGTCGCTGCAGCTGGTGGTTCAGTGACTCCAGTGCGTCCACGGGAAGCCCTTCCGTGTCCTTACCCTGGTTGGAGAAGTCCCTGTTCAGGCGCCAAATGTAGCTGTCTCCCCCGCTACATGCCACCTAAGTGGCTTTTTCAGGGAGCTTTACACAGGCAGATTATGATTAAACCGGTTTATTGCAGCATTTGAGATTGTTTGAACAGGCAGAGCAGGTGGTACGTGCTGACATGCTAGCGCTCCTCCTGAGTGTGTGTGCTGGTGGCTGGTTTAACCTGTGGGCCTTCATTGCCCAATGCCCCCCAGGTGTGCAGCCTCACCCAGCCCCAGAGTCTAATCAGTCTGACTCAGACCAGGTGAGGCTGCTTAAACCAGCCACCAACAACACACCCTCCACAGATAGCTCTACAAGTTTTGCACAACAACAAAAAGTGTAAAGTTTTCCTGTTAAATGTCTATGAATCTTTTTTCAAGCACAACTTTCATATTGTAAGAGTAAATTATTATATGACAAAACACTGCTGAATCAGATATGCTCATCAGAGCTTTTCTCAGGACTGACTCGACGTCGCTGTAATATAGTTATCATTTACTTTGACCTTTACATCCATAATTATTCAATTCACGTGTCTTTCATTTTAAATAATTTATCACACTATACTTTATGCCTACAAAGCCCAAATGTTTTTTTAGTTTTAGTGTTCAAGAAGTTAACTGATGACTCTTCAGTGTATATGGGCTACAGTATAAAGTGGTATAGCTCCTTTGATCACACAAGGACCCTATCTTCCAGATGAGGTGAGGGTTGGAACGTACAGGGACCTCTTCCATCCCGAGCAGCTTATTTCCGGGAAAGAGGATGCAGCCAACAACTACGCCCGTGGCCATTACACTGTTGGCAAGGAGATGATTGACAAAGTCTTGGAGCGTATCCGTAAAATGGTGGGTAAGACTTTGAATCTCGTTGAGCATACTGTTCGCTGTTAATGCTTGCTTTAGGATGAGACCTCCTGTCTTGGATTTGTAAATATAAAAAATATCATTACACCTTATTGTAGAATGAGGTTCCAAAGAAATCTGCCAAAATTCAAAAAGTACAACCCTAGTGGTTAAAATAATGGATAGTTGGGTGTTTTCTGAACACTGATTCCTCACTTTTTCCCAATTACTGTTTACTTTGTTTGGTTGGTATTTGAATTCAATATACTGTAATTTACAATGGAAATAATGTACGTTTTCTGTCATTTGCAATGAACATATGAATAAATTGTATGTCGTTGCTTAATGTGTAACGCTAATGAAGAGTCCTCTTCCAGACGGATCAGTGCACATGTCTGCAAGGTTTCCTGGTGTTCCACAGCTTTGGAGGTGGCACCGGCTCTGGCTTCACCTCCTTGCTGATGGAGCGCCTGTCAGTGGACTACGGCAAGAAGTCCAAGCTGGAGTTCGCCATCTACCCAGCTCCCCAGGTGTCCACCGCCGTGGTGGAGCCCTACAACTCCATCCTCACCACCCACACCACCCTGGAGCACACCGACTGCGCCTTCATGGTGGACAACGAGGCCATCTACGACATATGCAACCGCAACATGGACATCGAGCACCCCACCTACGTCAACCTCAACCGCCTCATCGGCCAGATCGTCTCCTCCATCACCGCCTCGCTTCGCTTCGACGGTGCCCTCAACGTGGACCTGACGGAGTTCCAGACCAACCTGGTCCCGTTTCCCCGCATCCACTTCCCGTTGGTCACCTACTCCCCCATCATCTCCGCCGAGAAGGCGTACCACGAGCAGCTCACCGTCCAGGAGATCACAAGCTCCTGCTTCGAGCCGGCCAATCAGATGGTCAAGTGCGATCCCCGTCACGGCATGTACATGGCGTGCTGCATGCTGTACCGCGGTGACGTCGTCCCCAAGGACGTGAACGCCGCCATCGCCAACATAAAGACCAGGCGCTCCATTCAGTTTGTGGACTGGTGCCCCACTGGTTTCAAGGTGAGTATTTCGTTTTTCCATTTTGAATCGGGTTTTGTTACCTTTATGCTTGCTATCAATACGTGTCTCTTTGAACCTCCGCCCCGCCCAAACAGGTGGGGATTAACTACCAGCCTCCAACCGCTGTGCCTGGGGGTGACCTGGCCAAGATCCAGAGGTCTGTGTGTATGCTGAGCAACACCACGGCTATTGCGGAAGCCTGGGCACGCTTGGACCACAAGTTCGACCTCATGTATTCTAAGCGTGCCTTCGTCCACTGGTACGTAGGCGAGGGCATGGAGGAAGGAGAGTTTAGTGAGGCCAGAGAGGATATGGCCTGTCTCGAAAAGGATTACGAGGAGTTAGGCAGAACGAGTGCAGACTTGGATGATGATGAATTGGGCGAAGAGTACTGACTCTAAAGACTAGAGGCTGTGATTATTACAATGTGCTGTCTTCTCTTGTACTTTTTATTAGCAATTTTGTAATTATACAGTTCAAATATTATACCGCAGAAACCCTAAGCATTTATTTACGTTTCTCCTTTTTTTTTTACTCATGAGAAAATGTATTATGTAAACAAAGCTTTGTTGACTTTGAGTCACATTTTAAGATAATTGAACACATTTAGATTGTCGCCCACTTTCTGTATTACATTTTTATATTGCATTAAAAAAACATGTATAAACTAAAAGTGAAATATGCCTAATGCCACGTTGTGTTTAAAAAAACTACTAAAAACTACCCGATGTAAACCACCATGCAAATGTAGGTTAATTTTTGCGAATTCTCAATTATAAGACAAAACTGATTGTAACAGCAGCAACGTTCCGAAGCCTCTGTAAGAGTTATCCAATCAAATTAGTCATATTGGCTATTTAAAGAACGAGTCCCGGCAGCCATGAAACTGTCACCTGAAAATATCCCTCCGCCCAAGTGTAAACATAGGTTACAAAGGAAAGTTGTTCGCAGACAGTCAAGTAAATAATTCATCATGTGACTTTGCTAACACCTGCTTTGTAAAACAGCCCAAAAATGTACTAAATAAGAAACTTAGTCAATGACAGATACAATGCATAGTTTTGTTTCATAAAGCAATGTCCTTCATCTCATGAATAAACACGAATTTAATGTGATAATTACTGTGGTGTGTTTTCATAACCTTTGTTTTCTGATGATTATTTGAAGTATACTTTGAAGTATACTTTATAATTTGCATAACTAACAATAGGCTACGTAATACATAAATACAAATTAAGATCAACACTTTTTAGATGCCAAATTTGACTAAAGTCATGGCTCTAAGGTTAGTATGATATTGGGCATATCCTTTGACCATAACGCACATCCAAACCCCAAGGAATTGTACTGTTCTATTATCCCAAAAGTAAGACATTATTGGATGTGAAATATAAGGTATGAATTTTGTTCCTGATCATCCTGAGTCGATGAAAATACAATATCTGAGAAACACCAATGCTTTAGCTTTGCAAAAGAAACACGTATGCGTAGCCTGCTTGTGTTCGCGAAAACAGTTGTGCCAAGTATTATTGAAAGAACATTTTAAAAAAAAACGTTGGAGAAAATATCCTCGTATCTATTTTTTCGAGCGGACGTGCTCACTGCCTTGGAACATTCAGCCCACTGTGCGTGGATGTGTGCGTGCGCGTGTGTGCATGCGTGTGTGTGTGTGTATGTGTGTGTGCGCGTGAGCTGCTTCTCGTGTTGATGTCTGCCGAGAGATACTGACGGCGGAAAGGTGTAAAGATCGGAGGAATCACATAACCGACATATACTTTGGAGCGAGTTTTTGCTCATCTCTGGGCGTCAACTTAACGATCCCGTAACGATGTCCCGACCTCGGGCGGACGAGTTCAAGCCGCCTCCGGAGTGCCCGGTCTTCGAGCCCAGCTGGGAGGAATTCGGCGACCCGTTTGCTTTCATCAACAAAATTCGTCCGATCGCCGAAAAAACCGGAATCTGCAAAGTCCGCCCGCCCCCGGTGAGTTATGGTCGAGATCATCACCTGATGTGGACCAGTGTGACTTATTGTGGTACATTCGCCTACGAGACCAGCAGCGAAAGCAGAAAAGATGGACCAGGCAGCGCGATGAAGATGAGATTTAAAGGGACTTTTCAACATGGCGGCCGGGCTGTGCTGATGCTTTGTGTTGCTAGCTCTCCTCCGTCAGTCCGTGTTGTTTCCCACATGCCCGGCCGGGGACGACGGCGGTGTTGTTGCCGGCCACAGCGTGGAGACGGCGACGTGTCGTCGGGGTGTTATTATCGCTTATTAACGCGTCTCGGCTCGGTGATGCCGGCTAACTGGCGAGCTAACGCTAGCTAGCGAGCTAACCTGTCATCATTGAGCAGCACACGGCTACATGGACAGAGTTGTGGCTATGCGGAAGGACACTCGGCAGCGTTGCGTACGATTGTGTGAATAATGATAATAATAATAATAATAATGATAATAATAGTAAACTTCAGAATTGGGATGTAAAAAAAAAATTAGGCATCTACCCCCCCGTAATTCTTGACTTTCAATTCCTGGAACAAATGCAGCCATGCATCTGTGGAGCAGAACATTATGGTGTTGTGTGTTGTGGTGTCAATGATCAATTAGGTGTAAACTGGCCTTTACTCAGCTTTGGTTAGTTCCTCGTGTGTTTTTTTAAATTAAGTACGGTTTCATTGTTACTATGGTGTTCCCGTCTGTTTCGTTGTACATTGTCAAATATCCCAAGAATTATTCATGGACCTTAGATCAACATTGCTTAGCAAACTAATGAGTTATAAAAAAGTTAGAGCTTGGAAGTTGAGTGTATTTGTCATATTCCATTATAATTGATTACATATCATAGTGTGGCAGTGCCTCATGGGTGTAGTGTGTGTCAACCAGTGTTGGGGTGTTGTCCTCCATGTTGGCTTTGTGGTAAGCAGGGCTGTTTGACTGAGTCTTCCATCTGGCCATTTTGTGTGTCAGTGGGGGATGTTGGCTGGTGAACTTTCCTCATGGATGATTGAAAATTGCCATCATTAAAAACTGGACCATCAGTTAAAAAATACAAATGTCTCATACATTTTAGCTGTAATTAAACGTGTATTTCAGCCCATGCAATTATTCAGACAATTGTTTTTTTTCTTGCTACCCATGTCTGAGCAATGTATACCATCTTTTCTTGGTATGTGGATGTGTATTTTAGTCATGTTTTTGGTGTGGCCGGTATGATTCTAGTGTTTTTACTTGTGTTGTTTTCGTGTTTTCGACTGTTGTTTTCTTTGTCATCGGCAGAAGAATAGAACTTGGGTGTTAATAAAAAACGGATGCATGTAGATTGTTGTGTGCTATGTGACATGATGACCTTCAGGTGCCGTTATGTCTCTCTAATGCAATGTATTCCCCGGCTGTTCAGGGATGGCAACCTCCGTTTGCCTGTGACGTTGACAGACTTCACTTTGTTCCTCGGATCCAGAGGCTTAACGAGCTGGAGGTAGGCTGTTTTTAATTGTAAATATACATTTACATACTGTATGTTTGTATGATTTTGTAATGGAATTAGTAATGCCATGATTAATAGTATTGACAATGGCAAGAAATGCATGGCAATGTTAAGCAATTGTTAACTGTGTGTGTGTGTGTGTGTGTGTGTGTGTGTATGTGTTCCAAAATATATAGGCTAATATATTTGTATTGTGTAGATAATACAGCACAAGCCTTCATGCGCTGTCTTGAATGATATTTGAATGTGTTTATGTCCTCTAAAGTTTTTAAACCTGCTTCCACGTGTCCCTGTTCCCAGGCACAGACCAGAGTGAAGCTCAACTTCTTGGACCAAATCGCCAAATTCTGGAACCTACAGGGACGTGCGTTGAGGATTCCCCACGTGGAGAGGAAAATTTTGGATCTCTACAAACTAAATAAGGTGGCTGTTTAACAAACGTTTTCCCACGAATAATGATGTCGGTTGTTCTTAACAACACAGCAGTAATGTAGCTTGGTGTCAACTGTTTTTTTCCTCCAGCTGGTCACAGATGAGGGTGGGTTTGATCTGGTCTGCCAGGAGCGTCGGTGGACTAAGATCGCTCTGCAGATGGGCTTCGCCCCGGGCAAGGCCATTGGCTCACACCTACGAGCGCACTACGAGAAGGTCCTCTACCCCTACAGTCTGTTTCAGAGTGGAGCAAACCTCCTGGTGAGTGCAGTTATGGCTCGGTTTGTTTTGGGCCAGACGCTAATGCCATACACACACACATATACACACACACAATCCATCTTGCTTCCAATACTAGGACGACTTCGGACCTCTGCTTGCCTCTGCGAGCAGATTTCTCTTCGGTTTGATAATTAACTGTGTTATTAACTATGTCCATTGACTGGTTGGCGTCATTCCAGTTTATAATGGCATCCGGTCAAGATTGAACAGCGATTTGCACCACATGCGTAACCGGGAAGCATTGGCAAGAGGGTGTATTGAAGGGAAATGGAGTGGTACATGTGTGACCCGAGGTGGGGGTCACTGTAAATTGTCTTAACTACCCTAGCTCTCTCTCTAACCTCAGGCGCCAGAGCCAGCTTCCAAACTGACACGTTTGGAGGCTGATCTTGAAAATGAAAAGGTATGTTTGATTTAGGAGATTTTAAATCCTATGATTAACACTTTGTTTTATTTTTGGTGTGGGTGCTGGCCTGTTTCCTGCAAATGTGGGTTGCAATATTTGTCAGATGGTCGTAAAACAATATGGCATTTATTTTGTATTTTAAGATCTTTTCAGAAATATTGTAGTCACCAGTTTACCGTAGAAGACACGGTAGACAAAATGGGAAACTATACCAAAGTCAACCATTATTTTGTAAGAACATCCAAAGTACAAAACACTTTTTGATTTCCGTTTGATTAAATGTGAAATGTTTAACATTTGAGTATTGCAAATTAGTGTTCTATTATAGAACCCCCTATGATCCAGGACCCTCTCAAGGAATGCAGAGATTAAATGAACTACAAACTATAAGGCATGCTTCTTCCCCTGTTAACAGACATTCTTTATCTACACAGTGCTACCACATCCTCTATCTTCTCTACCACAGGCTCTAACCGTATGCCTTCTGGTCCGGCATGTTACCGTTTCTTTTCCTTTGCGTTTCTCTTCTGTTCCACGGGCGACATGACCAACATCGTCCGCCATATTATTTATTTGTCTGTACCCTGTCACGTGTGAACCTGTTCAAAAGGATGACGGCATGACTCCGGTGGTCTACAGTAACGGTTATGTGCCATTGTTACCATTATCAGATATGCATGTCCGGGTTACATCTGTTAACCTCCTGGCTACAACGAGAAACAGGCCTTACGAGAGGAGAGGAGTGGAGTGATCATTTCCTTATGCCTGTCACTCACACGGCAGCCTCCCATGTGCTTGTGTTTACTATCGCCTGAGACACTGACATCACTCTTCTGCTGTTGTTAGGGAGGGGCTTTGATTACATTAGGAGATCTTACACTTCCAGTATCACAGAAGCACATTAGGCATAAAACGCATAATGCACGCACAACGTAACTTTTTTACCACTGCTACATGACACACTTTAATTAATACCTTTTTTTCCAATTAGACATAACACACATTCAAATTCAAACTTTTCATAATGAAATTGAACAAACTTTAGACATAACACTTTTCCCAATTAAACATAATGCTATTTGAACACGCGCTTTCACAATCAGACGTGCAGCATACTTATAAAAAGGCTGCATTATAAATGGTTCTTGTGACGTACGTTCTGTGATTCCTATGTGTTGCAGTACACGCAGAAGCCAAACCTGCCGGCGGACAGCACGGAATCCAAGGACTTCACGGCCCACGATCCTGCCCAGAGAGCACCCCCGCAGCCTCCGATGGTCTGCCCCAACGCCTACAGAGCCAAGCATTTGAAATCTGAGGTAGGGCTTCCACGTCAGAACCACACTGTCCCGCCACCCGTCAGTCACTCCAACTATAAGCCGCCCGGCTTTGCCGACTTTGTTGTTATGATTCGATATCGTGTGTAAACCGTCCATAACAAGTATCTTTATTGAGGTTATTTCCACAAGTCTGAGATCGCTGTCGGTGCGTATTCATTTGGCGGTTGTGTGTCGTCCAGGTGAAGACCGAACCGGGCGAGGGTTGTGAGAACAGGCCTAACCTGCGGCGGAGGATGGGTTCCTTTGTGGCCAAACCGGAACCTGGTAGGACACGTTGCACAGCTCGCCGTCACCAGGTCTCGCCATTGTTTACAATGGTGCACGCTTTCATCTGCCATTTGTAATGCCTTCCGTTCCTGTTGCCCCGCAGAGAAAGGGATCGCTATTACTGTGAAACAAGAGCCAGTGGAAGTGAAAGAGCCAGCACTTGAAGCTGATAAAATCAAGTCCCGATACAAGAAAAACCTACCTCCGGTCCCTCTGGTTCCCCCAAGCCCAGTAAGTGGATACACCGTCCTACCGTTAAACGCCTCTTTAAGTTCACATTAGTCCACCGGTTGACTCTATAGACAGAGCGTACGCAGAACTCCCTCTGATCGTAGCGCTCTGCCCCCTGCCTATTATTTCCCCATTCGTTGAACATCGAGTGGAAGTTATCTAACCGATGTGACCGCGCGTGTCAGACCGAGTCTGCGTGCGCTCTGTTTATAGAGTAAGTCTACCGGCTGCATGCATACAGGAATCCCACAGTAACCCAGAACACAAAAAAGAAATCATCATCCATTGTCATCTAATATGCATTCATTCAAAGTGCATTTGTTTGTGTGTGTGTGTGTATATATATATATATATATATGTGTGTGTGTTTGTGTGTGTATCTGATGGCCACATGTTTTATATTCGCGGCACACAAAAAAGGGACCCTCCCTCCCTTTGCAGGTGGACCTGGTGGTGTGTCTGGTGTGCGGCAGCGGGGCGGACGAGGACCGCCTGCTGCTGTGTGACGGCTGTGACGACAGCTACCACACCTTCTGCCTCATCCCCTCCCTCCAGGAGGTCCCCAGGGGAGACTGGAGGTGCCCCAAGTGTCTGGCTCAGGTGAGAACGCCGCTTTTCTCATCATCATCACGCTTTTAGCCCAAGCCACTTGGCGGGTCGGTCCAATCGAGGAGCCATCGAAGAATATTGGAGCGGCTAGCAAGATCTTTAGGTGCGACCGAGTTTCAGGGTTCAAAAGCGAGCGGATGCAGGAACGCCGTAGGAATGAGAGAGCCATGTTCCGTTTGTGACTATGATTTTTTTTAAAAGGTGCACGTGTTTTATAATAACTTCAAACGTCACGTGCAGTCAAGGCAGACTTTTGAAAGAACCGACGCAACGTTGAAATAGTTTCCTCTTTATTTTCACGAGCAGGAATGCAGCAAACCTCAGGAGGCGTTTGGCTTCGAGCAGGCGTACAGGGACTACTCGCTGCGTGCGTTTGGGCAAATGGCAGACGCATTCAAGTCGGACTACTTCAACATGCCCGTGCACGTGAGTAGAACACGGGCAGATTTCCTCAGTCGCTTTCTTCTGATTCTGTCGTTGGTGAGTTCTGCCTCTGAACATTATTCAACGTTTTTCTTTTTTGTTGCTGCGTTTGTGGACAGATGGTGCCGACGGAGCTGGTGGAGAAGGAGTTCTGGCGCCTGGTGGGCGCCATCGAGGAGGACGTCACCGTGGAGTACGGCGCCGACATCGCCTCCAAGGAGTTTGGGAGCGGGTTCCCCATTCCCAATGGACGCTTCAAGCTGTCCCCGGCAGACGAAGTAAGCCCACCCGCCCGCAGAGCTGTCTCACCGCTTGTTGACAGTAATGCTGTCATGTTGGCATTAATGGGCAAAAAGAAAATGTTGACGAGGGAAAATAAATATGCATGTCCCCCCCCCCCCC